>JAFIRS010006071.1:0-43428 GCA_018342105.1 Gonioctena quinquepunctata | reverse complement strand
ACCCAACCCCCGCCATTTTTTTTTTCCAATGGTAGGCGGCCATGTTTTTTTCTCCCAGCGGCAGCCGTTTTTTCTATATATTTGGGACCCCCAAAACGATCCCCCGTTCCCAGCTGTCTCAGACCTCAGTGCCCCAAACCAGTGGCGGTGCCATGTGGCGGGAGTAACCGGATACTGGCGCAGATGGAACTGCGCCAGTATCCCCATAGCTTTACTACTCGCGTCGTGGCATAGTGAAGATTTGCTTAATGGATAGGTACTTCATACTTTCGAATTCTCGAGTCCAGAATTACAAGAGTTTTGAAGTTTTTGTTAGGTCAATATCTCCATTGATCGGATTATATTATTTCCTGTGGTAAATATGAGACAATTCAAATATTTATGAATATGTAAAAGGAAGCTTGTAAAGTTGACGAAACTCCAAGCGGATTTTTCCCCGGAAAAAATTATGGTAATTTTGATTTCGAAACATTAATTGAGTTTATATTGCGATTCAGGAAATTCAATTTTTAATATCAATCGTGTTATAAGATTTCATCGCATAAAAAACACATTTTTACTCAGGCAATCTGTCTTCAGCAAATTTAAGTCCCGCAAATTGCTTCATTATCAAGGATTAAACCACTCAAGCTTCCACAATTCCACCTCAGAAGAATTTTCAGACAAAATGCTTTTTTCGCGAAGTTGGAGATTCATTAGAAATAATATCCCTAGTACTTGATTAAAAATAACTATGTATTGGAAGATGTTATCGTCGTTACTCTTCAGAAAAGTTTTCGTAATGAAAAGACCTAGAAATAATTCCGAACTGATGAATTCATAATATTCAAAGTATTCAGAATATTTGCAACCTTTTTAAGACATCACTCAGATGATTGGACAGGCTCGTAAATAGTTGTTTTTCAAGCTTTTTCAACTAAATGAAACGATTCAAATTACGAATGGAACTTATCAAGTTGAAATATTCAAATAAGGTGGAAAGCAATTTATTAGGCCTTTGTTATCATTCCGTCTCACAGAAGTTTACTGTAATATTTTTAAACGAATTAAACGATATGGATTATTATTTTTTCAGTGATCGGGCATATTCTTGATTCCATGCTCTCGTCATATTTGTCAGTTTAGAAAACGTGGTATTAAAATTCACTTCACACCAAACTCTCAAAATGATGAATTCGTTGGTCGTCCAAACCATTCTGTCAACAACGCGGTTCGTACTTGGGAGACCGCTTGGGAACACCGCGTGCCGTCCTTGCCTTTCTGCCATTTTTTTCAATTTCCATCTATTAAATATTTCGATAATCAATGAGAACCACTTTTAAACATACTTTCTTTTGCAGACTGTCACGCGAAAGGATCGGATTCGATTCCTACAAAAATATTCAATTTCATTGTGAAAAAATCATATATATTTTAAGTTTTCGAGTGAGTGAGTGAGTTTGAAGAGCAGTGAATGAATGAACGAATCTATAAAGCGATTCCTTCGATTTTGGATCAAGAAGAATTGTTGTAACTTTCCATGCTTAAAATTCGAATATAACATAAATTCTGGTAGTTTCATTCAGTTATAAATGTGAATCGGAAAATATTCACATTAAGTATAATTCGTGCTAGAGGATTTTATCGCATTTTTTTAATTTTTCCTCAAGCAATTTGCCTCTAGAATTCAACTCGGGCAAATTGCGGCCTTTTCATCAAAGATTAAATCACTTAAGTTTTGCTTTCGTGGATTGATCAGATAATAAGACGACAAATCTCTCTCAATGAAATTTCCAGGCAAAATGCTTCCTCTAAAATTCGAAAAAAAAATTGAGCGATAAAACCCCTAGAGGTTCTTGACTTAAACCTTGTTGATCCATTTATAATAAACTACATTCACAACTGGTACGTATCTGATGACTCCTCGATGTCAGATCATCAACACATAAGATTCGAGTTGGAGTCATCGGGAACACGCTTCGAGGGATATATGATACCCAAACTGACCAACTGGAATGCTTTTAAAGAGCATATCGTGGGGAAGTTGGAGGACCAACATATATCCATCGAAAAACTAGATACAGCCTCCAAGCAGCTTTGAAATGCTATAATGGAAGCATATGGAATCAGCTGCCCAGAAAAACAGGCAGTCAATAGAGACGTGCCTCGGTGGAATGAATAGCTTGGAAAAAAGTTAGGAATCTCTTCAATAGAGCTAAAAGTCTGGCACACTGGGAAGACTACAAAGCGGCTCTGTCTGAGTACAAGGAACTCAGAAAATCCAAAAGAAGAAAATGGAGGAAAATGTTTGAGAGGATTACGGACTTAGCCCCAGCCCAACGCTTCCAGAAAGTTCTTTTTGAAGAACATATAACATGGGCATCGGTCTGACCAAAAAGCCGAACGGTTAATATGCAAAAAGTCAGAAGGAAAGCATAAGTGTTCTCATCCAGACATACGTTCCAAGGTTGTTGGAGACGAACTAGAAAGTGTTCAGCTGAAACGGGTTGTCACCAACCCCTACAGAACCAGCGGGAGCCTAGCGGGAAAAATCTTCAGCACCCAAGAGACGAAATGGGCCATTAAGAGCTTCAAACCTTTTGAATCAGTTGGAAAGAATAGAATAGTCCCCACCTTATTACAAAATGGTCTTGAAATAATAGAGCCTTTCTTGAAAAAGCCAGTCTCATTTTTGATAACATAGCGAAAGCCTGGAGGGAGGCTGCAGTGATGTTCATACCAAAGACTGGGAGACGTCAAGCAAATGAACCAAAGTCTTGTCACCCATTGAGTATCACATCCTTTCTCCTGAAAACAAAAGATAAAATTATAGACTATTACATAAGAAGTGAAATACTTTCGGACAAACTGCTTCGAGCAGAAAAATCAACGATTAATGCTCAAAAATGCTTAGTTGAAAGCATTGAAAAGACATGCCAAATAAATGACTCTATGTACATTCATAAATATAGCATGGTGCTTTCGATAACACCTCAAATGTCTCCATCATCAGATTGCTAGAGTGAAGGAATATTAACACCTCACTGATCAGATGGATACATGCAATGCTGAAAAGCAGAATTATTGTAGCTGCTCTCTTAGAGAAAACGGTCAGAATGACAGCGGAAAAAAGTTGTCCCAAGGCGAGGTTCTATCGGCTTTGCTGTGGTCACTGACCGTGAATAATCTGATAGTAAAGCAGAATGAATCTGGAATTACGACTTAAGGTTACTCCGACGACCTGGTCTTCACTATTAGGGGCAAACATGATGAGATGATATGCAATCGCATGCAAACCGCCCTAAATATAATCAGAAGCTGGTGCGCAAATGAAGGACTAAATGTGAATCCTAGCAAAACAGTGCTGGTTTCATTCACAAAGAAGTATGTAAAAGAAGTATGAACTGAAAGCCCCAACCCTGATTGAAACTCAGCTAACTTTTTCCAATGGAGTCAAATACATTTTCATCGAGCCAGCTGGGCTATGTACAAACGCCGCCGAAAGAATTCAGTCACCCGATAGAAGCCAGAGACATCTGTTCTTTCGAGACAAAAGCGGCCGCAGCCATCTGACGTCATCCGACTGACGTCACATCACATGGATTGCTACCTAGGAGAATTTTACAAGCTTGGTAATTATATTATGAAAATATAATTTGTATCTCAATCGACAGAGTCCACAAAACGGCGCGCGCCTAAAATTCGATCGAGAGGCATTCGCAAAAGAGGGGAAAACCGACTGTAGTTCCGCTTGGAAATATTTCAAAGAATCATTAGCTTGCCGAGCCTAGCAGAAGCAGTCACGTGTCCGACCACTAGTATCCAGAGTGTGAGCCAAAAACCGAAGCAGGCCACTACCGTCCCGAGCCTTGCCGAAGCAGTGTATCTCAGGTCCCCCCCTTCCTCCCATGACTGAGCTTTTGGTTGCTAAATTTATTCCACCTCCCCGCTTTTCTCTGTATAAAGTGCTTGCCATTTGTTTATTTGTTGTGAACCGAAGTTGACAGAATTTCTCTGTATATAGTACTCGCCATATTTGCGTAATTATGGTGATAACTCGAGGCTGCCGTCAGCCTGTATTTCTGATTGATTAATATACCTGTTTATCCTGTTTTTAGAGTATTCTTTCATTTACCATCTTGAGTAGAATTTAAACACCTAGTGCGCAGTCGGCACCCAGGTTCGAAACCCAGTTAAAGGTAATTAAAGCCTGCCTCGCTGACCCCGTTACATGGTCACGACTATACCGACCCCTATGAACCAAAACGTGGTGCCCGAGGTGAAACTGAGAGTGAAAGGCGCCCAAGTTTGATAGTAGGTTTACATAGTATTACATAATTTCACATTTGCTATATATAATTGCTATGAAGCACTAATTAGGTTATTTATCGCGGAATAGATATCAGTAAGTTTCTCCTGAATAAAGGAAATTATTATTTTGACTGGATTTCTGCATTATTATCAATGATTGAGCAACAATGAATTGATGAATTGCCATTTTCTTGAAATTTACTTCAAGAACGACCAGAGGGCACCACAGTAGAACCGACTTCTGAGATTCCATAGGCGTACCGATTGAGTTAGCTGAGGTGAAGGAAATAAGGTAAAAAAGTAAATGGAAAGAAGGTGAAGTGCATAGTCGGAGATATTAAATATTTATATGGGTATTCATTCGTAAATATAAATTAAATTAAATTCAAAGGGGAAATAGCTTGAAGTTTTTGGAAATAGCAAAATAATAGTGAAACAAAATATATATATATATATATATATATATATATATATATATATATATATATATATATATATTTGTTATGATGTCTGGTTGTGGAAAGTAAAGGTTTCTGAAAGTGCCTGAAAGTGGAGGTTTCTGAGATAATTGAGAAAAACTGAAGATATGTCCTTAGTAGAGACATAATTTCCTATGTGCAATAATCGCACAATACTTATTTCTTACAACATATCGGGATATGTGTCACCCTCCTGGACATTTTATTATGTTGGGAGAATCGGAAGCATAGTACGGGTGGGTCGGAATGAGACCGAGTTTATTGATTGATCGAATCGATGTCGTGAATTCACTGATATGTATCCATACTTTCTTGCATATAATTGTTTTGACAGATCAACTGACAAACAAACCCAACCTCAAATCCATAATACTCCACTTAATTAAGGTCTGAAATGAGTTTTGCGAAAAACTGAATACAAGTACTCTTAATTTGTTGGAGTTTATGTTGGAGTATCATTATCAAAGCCATTTCTGATTGAATTATCTAGGAAAATATTATCCAATTAACATATTTTTGAGGAATAAAAATAATTATTAGGTATTAATATCTACTTAAATGATTTCTTTCGATTCGTGATAACTAATTGCAAAGTCGAGCCTTTCATGCTCGTTCGTGGTAGGCTGTTCAGTATACCACTGACCAACGCATAAAACATACACGAAATTTGGAACTAAAACTAAATGTAGTTTTTTCTCATTGTTCCCGGTAGAAACACACTGATATATCGATACTTACATTAGACATATTATTGTCCAGTCATCTGTCATCATTTCAGTGTGTGAACATCGTTTTAAAATGGATTAATCATTCAAAGAATATACAGATATGTGTTTATGGTTATACAGGGGGAAATGCCAGGGCCGTGCTGAATTGTATCAACATAGATATCCAAACAGACATCATCTACATTTCACTACTTTCATAGCTGTGCATCGACGATTGAAGAAAATGGGGTCCTTTGAATTCAGTAAACACCATTGTGGTGCGAATAGAACAAGAAGAGATAATGTTACGGAAAAACAAATTCTTGAAGTATTAGCAGCAGATCCTTCTACCAGCACTCGGGCTATTTCGTATAGGTTACAAGTGTCACAATCAACAGTAAATCGAGTAGCATGTGAACAACTATTGTATCCATTTCGCCTACAGAAAGTGATGGCCATAGATGCTGGTGATTATGGCCCTCGTAGATTTTTTGTGATTGGTTTTTGAGGATGTATGAAGGAGCAAACTACTTTCCCAGATATATTCTATTCACGGAAGGTGCATGTTTCACAGGAGATGGATATTTCAATAGTAGGAACAGCCATTTATGGGATGAACAGAATCCGCATGGAATGTTTCGAGAAGGCTACCAACAAAAGTTTTCAGTGAATGTTTGGGTAGGAATTATCGAAAATCATATCGTTGGACCATATCTTCTTCCTCCCGTTCGAATGGGCAGAACTACAAAGTGTTTCTTGAACATGTTTTACCTGGGCTACTCGAAGACGTACCTCTTTTGGTTCGTCAAAGAATGTGGTATCAATATGACGGAGCACCGGCCCATTTCCAACGAATCGTTCGTCAATTTCTTGATGAAACATTCCATGATCGGTGGATAGGTAGACGTGATCCCATACATTGGCCTGCACGTTCTCCGGATTTAACTTCACTGGACTTTTTTGTATAGATACCCCAAATCCTTAGTGTACGAAACACCTGTAGAATTTCATGAGCATGTACGCTAATACAGGATACACCAGGAATATTCCAAAGCGTGCGACAGTCGATGATACGGAGATGCCAATCGGTATTGAACAAATTGGTGGTCCATTCGAACATTTGCTTCAATGCCATGTTTGTTTCTATGTAGTGTACCCACTGAACCGTTTCTATCAGTTAAGTAGATATTAATACACAATAATTGTTTTTCTTCATCAAAAACATGTCGATTGGATAATATTTTGCTAGATAATTCAATCAGAAATGGCTTTGATGATGATACTTGAACATGAACTTCAACAAATTAAGAGTACTTTTCTTCAGGTTTTCGCAAACATTATTTCAGACCTTAACTCTTATCTAAGTGGAGTATTATGGATTTGAGGTTGGGTTTGTTTGCCAGTTGATTTGTCAAAACAATCATATGCAAGACATATCAGTGAATCCGCGACATCGATTCGATCAAATAATATGATGAATGTTAGACATTCACAAAAACTAACTTCATTTTTATCGTGGATTTTTCAATTCACAGAAAAATCTTTCTATTCAATATTCAATTGAGAATGTTTCCCTTTTCGAAAAAATGGAGTTATCGGTCTTATTCTGACTCACCAATACTATGTTACCGATTCTCCCAACAGGAAAAAAATGTTCAGGAGGTTGACACATATTCCGATATGTCGTTAGGAATTAGCATTATGCGATTATTGCACATAGGAAATTATGTCTATACTAAGGACATATCCTCAGTTTTTTTCAATTATCTCAGAAACCTCTACTTTCAGGCACATGGAATGTTATGACTTTTAGGTTGATAATCAATGAGCCAAACTGATGTCAAACGCTCATTTGTCCATTCACTTGTCCCAAGAAAATATGAAGGAACATATGACCATATACCATCGTAACTACGTCACTGGTCTACGAAAACTTCAAATTTGCACGTTGATAAACCTTGATTAGTGTACCAAGTTTCAAGTTTTCAGGATTTTTTTAGGTGATACAGAAATTTGGACAGGACAACGTATGTCGGATCAGCAAGTAACATAATAAGAAACATACTTTGATGTCATCATCAAATATTTTCCCAAGAAGTCTATATAACCTCACTCGAATAAAATTATAATTAAAGACCTACCTACCTACTTTTTTGTAAATGAATACTTTCCGTAACAACACGGTGTTAATAAATAATGAATATTATGTCGCCACAAAAATTAGGGACTTCAATTCAAGCAATCTTCTTCTACGACTATTTTCGTAAAAATTGTGTTTTACTTGACGACGCGCGACAGTCGGCCACGAATATGACATCGCGGACCGTATGTTTCGTCGTCTTCAAATGGCTGCAGCCAATTCATTATCGAGAATAGATTGATACATAACCGAATTAAAATGTTGCTTGGGAAATTGCACAGTTTTTGGTGAAAAAATAGTTTCAGTCGGATGAAATATGGGCGACGTTCAGCGTGTTGGAAAAATAACATTTTATTGAAAATTCAGTCTTAGCACAAAGTAATGCTCATTTTCGGAAAATTAATTCTTGTTTTTCAAATGTTCCATCACACATTTCAAAGTAAGTGAATGGGCCTTCTGAATAGTGAAAGAATTTTTCGAATAACTGCATTATAATAGGAGTTATAACGCCTCCATTTTAATTTTTGGAATATTCCAATTTTTTTCGTTTTTTCCGTGTAATTTTTGTCACAACGCTGGCGTGTCGTAGTTTTCTTTAATGTGTGGAATAACATAAGAAATCGACCACCACCGATTCCATTCTGATATATCGAAAAAATGGGTAATTGAAAGATAATCGGTCGCTCCCACCGGACTATCACAATTTGTGTTGTTTTTTCATTATTCAAGGAATAATTGAATGCACTTATTTTCATATTTAAAAGCATCATGAAAATCTTGTATTGATTCTCATTCAGAATCCTGAATTAATGAAACTAACGCAGTGAGAACAATAAACATTATATTTAAACTTCATCACGATTTCTCTATTTTACCACGTTTATTTTAATTGAAAATAAACCGTGGTGAAACATGCATTTAATATTTCCATTGTGTTATTTACATTCATTTGGATCTGGTGATGAGTACCTTTGGAAATGAATACAATTCACCAAAATTCTCAAAATTGCTCCCGATGGAATTGGTGATTTATATATTTTTGGAATGCCATATACGTGGAGGAGTTTGCTGTAATGTGGTGTAATTTGTTACTTTTCGAAATAAGTGAATTCCTTAGTATGTAGTGATGATACTTTTCTCACTTTTCTGACTATTTCTACTACAGTATTTTGTTTTGATTTTTATGTATTTGGATGGATCATTCACGATTTCCAAAAGTTCATTTATTCACAGACCAACAACGCAATATATTTTACTGCCAGGAGTAGAATCCCAACATATGAGAAAAAAATCGTTTGTCAACTCTGGGAAGAGTTAGATTTATATGTGTTTTGTAGCAATGCAGGTAAGATTCATAATGCTTTGTTCGCCTGTTCACCTGTTTTTTTGAAATTAATTTGTTTGAACTGTATTATCCGCACTCTTTATTAAGACCCCTTTTTTCTATTGGTCACTGTGGGCAAGTGCCCAGGGCCCCGCGATCCATGGAGCCCCTGCGACGTAAAATGGAACGCGACCCACCCTAGTAAACCGACTCGATGATTGGGACTTCCCCTGCTAAAATGAAATTCGGTTGTCCGGTATTACCCTTTCACGCGCACTTAACGGCACTTTCTTTTCGTTCGGGACTTATTATTAAATCGCCGTTCGCCTATTCTGTTTTGTTTTATGTTCGTGACTGTTTTCAGCGTAAGAAAATAATAAATACTGAATTATCAAGGACATAAATCATCGGTTTGTTTTTTTCACGCTTGAAAACTCTGAACTCCGGGGAGTTGAGACAATGTTGCAAAGAATTTGCTGAAATATATTACGAAGACGTCAACGAGAAATAGTTAGGAATGGAATATCTGCATTTAACAGAATACCTGAGGTAAAGTTGCCTTAATTGGACTTGACAATTTTTAGTTGAAAATGGTTCAGCCTATTGAAAATTAGGTACATTGGTTTTTAGGCATATATCACCTTTTGAAAAAAACAAGATTAAAAACACGTTTCCAAATGTAGAAATTGCATGAAGAATATTTTTAAGCAAGATGGTAAACAACTGCAGTAGGAAACGCTTTCTTTCCAAATCATAAGGAATAAAAAATTAGTTAAAAAGTACAATGCTTGAAAAAAAATTGAACAGTCTGTCGCTGATGTCCATAGAATGTGATATGCTCAAAGACCTAGACTTCGAAGAAGTGATTGGGACGATTTTGCCTGTCTGAAATCTAGAAGGGTACCTCCTGATTCAACATAGATATTTAAGCACTAACCTGCGTATAGAAAATTCAAGACGAGTTACTCCTCCGGATTACATCAAAATAACCTATTTCATTCAATGAAACTGCAAAGAAATAAAGATAACAGATGAATAAATCTAGCATTTTGCTTATCTACTCCTTTTGTCTGTCGTTGATGAAATAGTCTTCTGCCATATCATAGCCATAGGGGCCCCATTATCCTCAAGTGGCCAGGGCCTCCATGATGAATTATACAATATATATTCAAAGAATAACTTTTATTCTTTATTTTGGAATACATATCACGTCAGAAAATTGACTCATTTACACACATATTATTTTATTACTAAACAATCAATTCTTGTCAGCACACACTGGATACAATATATAAGAGAAGGGCTTTCATTGAATTCACTCTCAACACTCCCCTTCAAATTTACATCAAAGCCTTCGAAAAATCAAAATAAAATAGCTCTCAGAGATACAAAATTTTCAAACACATTATCTGTCAAAAGTCATGTCAGTTAAAATATATTTTTTCAAATTTCCAAAGAGTTTGTGAAAATATCAGCTAACTGACATTCAGACGGACAATATTCCAAATCGAAGTCATGTTCGATAAGCTTTTCGTTTATAAATTTGAAACATCAATATGCTTCGATGTTTTAGAATCACAACCGGTTTTAATCATATGTATTGCACTTTGATTGTCAAGCTTGAAACACACTTTGAAATCATCTTTTGTGAGCTCTTTGAAAAGATTCTTTAGAAAAAGTTCTTCTTTCACACAATCGCTCCCTGCAATAAACTCTGATTAAGCTGTACTCAAAGAGACAATTAGTTGATGCCTTGTTTCTCATGTCACAGGTCCACCAGCAAAAAATATGACAGAGCCGCTTGTACGTCGACAGGTTTTGGAATCATTCCATAATCAGCATCGCTATATGCTTCTAATAAATGTAGGTTTCCGTTAGCGCAATAATCGATGGATGTGTTTTGCGTGCCTTGAAGATATCTTAAAATCCTCTTGATTTTAGTGACATCGTTTTCAGTTGGATTCTCCATGTTTCTTGATGCAATATCCAAAGCAAAACTTATGTCTGGTCTGGTGCAGTTGGATAAATACAATAAACTCCCCACTGCTTCTCTGTAGGGAAATTTCCTATCAGTTCTATCATCACTTATCAACATGTTACTGTTAGAAGTCACCGACGGAGTTTTTACTGATTTATATTCTGTTATTTTAAATTTATTCAATACTTCCATGATATACGATTTTTGATGAAGACTGATCGAATTTTCCAGATTTAGTATTTTCAGGCCAATGTATGTTTTAGGTTTTTCCTCAATTGTTATTTCGAATTCTTTTTGTAGTTCTTTCAGAAGACGATTTATGTCGGTTTCTCCATTTCCAATTAGTAGTCCATCATCCACATAAATGGCTAAAAAAATATTGTTTTCCTGATTTCTGAACACGGACTTGTCAGTTTTCAACTGGTACAGTCCTTTCTTCTTGAGGAACTCCACCAATCGTGTATTCCAGTTCAAAGGTGCCTGTTTTAGTCCATAGAGAGACTTCTGTAATAGACAGATATTTCCAAATTCTTCTTCAAAACCTTCTGGAAGCTTCATCCGAATGTCCATAGAGAAAAGCTGTTTTTACGTTAAACTGCTTGATAATTTTATTTGTAGATTTTAAGTGAGCAAGGCTATTGTTGTTATTGAGACCACAGGGCTGAAAGTCTCATCATAGTTAAAACCTTGTATCTGCTCAAAACCTCGAGCAACTAGACGTGCTTTGAATTTTCCTTCATCTTTCATGCGAAATATCCATTTACTTGACATTTTCAGTAGCATATTTCCAGTCTTCTTTTTCAGGGCGATTTATTGCTCCTTGATATGTCAAAAGACCGTAGTTATCGAATATTACTGGCATTCTTTTCGTTCTCGTAGGACGAATTTCTCCCACGTTTTCTGTTTCTTCTATTTCTTCCAAAATTTCTGTTTCTGTAGTTTGTCTTCCTACCTCCCTTCCTTCAATATTTTCACTTTCTAGCATACTTCTTTCTTTAGGAGTTTCTTGATCTTTCAAAATACAAAATTGTTTTTTCTGGACTGGCATTCTTTTTTTCTTCATAAAAATTACATATCTGGCCATTTTCATCTTCCTCTTCTTAGGATCCCAAAGTCTGTACCCATTTGGGGCATATCTAATGAATACTAGTTTTTCACTTCGTGTATCTAACTTTTTAGTATATCCCAAAATTTTGGCAAATGCATCACATCCAAAAAAAATTTATTGGGATAAATTTGGTCTTTTTCCCGTCCACTTTTCAGTTGGTGTTTTATCTACGGCATGTGAAGGACTTCTGTTCAATATATGGTCAGTCGTTCTGGCTGCTTCTCCCCATAACTCTGATTCCATATTGGATTCGGAGAGTGTAGCTCTCATTTTCTCTTGAATGTTTCTAGTGAGACGCTCGGCTTTACCATTGAGTTATGGTGTGAAACTGATCGAATAGTCTAGAATTATTCCACAAACTCTTGGAGTTATTGCTTGAATACTCCCCTCCATTGTCACAAGGGAATTTGCATACTCTGAGATTGAAATAGGCTTCGCCTTCTTGAACATACTGTTTTATGTACTCTTCGGTTTCATTTTCAGTTTCTAAGAGATAAATCATCGTGAAATGAGTAAAATCACCAAGAAGAGAAAGAATATATAATTTTTCGTCCCAGGTTTTAGGTGTGATAGGTCCACACATGTCAGAATGTATAATTTGCAACGGTCTTTCATCTCGCAATCTTTCCTTTGGAAATAATATCCGGTTTGCTTCGCTTCAACACAAATTCCACAAGGCTGATTCAACTTATCTACATCTTGCTCGGTGATATTGAGGCTATCCACTAGCGGAAGTAGTTTCTTCATGTTGGTTATTCCCAAATGTCCCAGTTTTATGTGAAGATCTTCCGCTTTATTTTTACTTTCGATCATGTGAACTTCTTGGGGTTTCTGATTTATGTCAACAACAAATAAACCATTATCCAGTTTTTTACCGACTATCACTTCTTCATCATTCTTACTTATTATCACCTTACTTTCTTTGAATAG
The DNA here is from genome assembly GCA_018342105.1 of Gonioctena quinquepunctata. Taxonomy (NCBI): domain Eukaryota; kingdom Metazoa; phylum Arthropoda; class Insecta; order Coleoptera; family Chrysomelidae; genus Gonioctena; species Gonioctena quinquepunctata. Next base: position 30,472 of record JAFIRS010006071.1, on the reverse strand, counting down.
AACTTCTTCTCCGTTCTCTGTGATGCGATCAACTGACAATAAGTTTTTCGACAATTCGGGAACATGATAAACGTCATTCAGAATATTTTTTTTCAAACTGACACTACCAATATCTGTTGATCTCATTGATTCTGTTTTCTCCGCAACTCCAAGAGTAGACATTTTTGTTTTTGAATTCTGGAGTATGGTATGATCATTGATTAGAAGGGAGGTTGTAGCAGAATCTACTATGAACTTGGCCTTGGAGCTTTCAACATCACTACATGCCAAAAAAGCTACTGTCAGGTTCATTAGTTTCAACTTGTTCATCATTCTTGTTTCTGAAATAACAATTTATTTCCTCCTGGTTGTTTTTCTTGCAGATCATGCATCGAAATTGTTGTATTCTATTGGAACAAATCTTGTCAAAATGGGATTTTTCATTACAAATATAACACATTTTCGATGAACCTTCTCTATTTTTACGAATGAAGTTGGATTTATTGTTGAACTTCTGAACAGTTTTGAATGCAACGGGTTCTGGTTCAGCTTGGCATTTCATTTTCGCTTCTTCTGCTAATAATCGTGATATCAAGTTCGATAAAGTTTTATCTGGAACAGCAGTCGACTCCCAGGCAGTACTGAAGTATTTGTATTGTTCTGGTAAACTGGCCAATATTTCCGACATTATCATTGCATCTTCAATTTTGGCGCCTAATGTGGTCAATTTATATGCAAGGTTTTGCATATGACTAACATGGTTCGATATATCTGAGCTCTTTTGGTAACTACAGGAAAATAATTTCTGGAGAAGATAACATTTTTGCTGCTCCGTATCTCGTTCATAAATACTTCCGAGTTTATCAAAATTTCTTTGCCACTTTTGAAATGGTTAATGTGCATTAGAACCTTTCTATCGATGGTTGTTATTATGGATTTTTGAGCTTGTTCATCTTTTTGTATCCACTTTGCCTTCTCTTCTTCTTTCATCGAAGGTAGGGTTTTGGAACCGTTTACAATTTCATATACACCTTGAGTTTTGAAGAACACTTCCAACTAAAATTTCCACACTGAAAATCCTTCTGCATCAATCAATTTCTCAATATTGATTTCTTCTAATTTAGACATTGCTCTTGAGAAACTTGGTAGCTTGGTTTTATTTCTTTCGTTCTTACTTTCTTGTCTTATCTCCGTTTGGTTTTTAATTATCTAAGTTTTATGCCGCAGAGTTTTCTGGGCCCATAACCTGATGAATTATTCAATATATATTCGAATTATAATTTTTATTTCATATTTTGAAATACATATCATGTCAGAAAATTGACTTATTTACACAAATATTATTTTATTACCAAACAATCAATTCTTTTCAGCACACACTGGATACAATTTATAAGAAGGCTTTCATTTAATTCACTTTCAACACTCCAATAGGTTGAAGACGGCCCTGCCTTGGTAAACGATGTGATCACTTGTCAGTCAATTATATTCCTCTCAGCTCGAGCATAAATCTCTATCAAACATGTTCTGATGACGAAAGCACAGGAGGGGATAGGGATCGCGCGTTACACGTGACTCGTTCGACCAATAGGCAGAATTAGCAAGGAACATTTTACATTTTACGCAGAACCAGCGACCGTGTCGGATCACCATATAGCTTCAATGTAATAACATATATGTCCTCTGTGTTTGTGGTATATGCTCTGACCTAGAATTTGGAATAATAATTCAAAAGCAATTTTGACCGACTAATTTGAAATTCTGCAGATTTTCATAATTCCGGTGATAATGCATTATGGAATATTTGGTAGAGAAAAAAAACAAAATGGCGGCTCCAAGATAGCGGACGAGATTTGTAATTATGGTCCGATTTTATTAGAAATTGGTATGTGAGGGTTTTCGGGGTCGGATATTATGAATGAATCCTTCTACCATTTTCGTGTCGACGTAGATGTCTCAAGAGTTTAGCAGTAGAGCTTTTCTATTGTCATGAGTATGTTGCCAACAATTCATTTAATTTGCACAACCTATAAAAAATTTAGAAATCAGAATTTATGAATAAAACTTTTGATCTCAAGTAGACAAAAATAATATTCAAGTTGGAACATCATGTATGCTTGAATCAAATCAGGAGGAAACATTACAGCGACATGTCAAAACATATCGATGGAAAATAATAAAAATATAAATATTGTGAGTACAGAAAATTGTCAGATATGAATTTTAAATGAATCTGTATATATTATGTAGGGTATAGAAATGTAAATTGTATATAAAATTCATAGCATGGTTTAGAATAAGGAAAAGTGTCATAGAAAGTGAGTAAAAACCTAAAATTTGTGAGAAAAAACAAAAAGTGATGGTTGCCAGGAAGAAAAATAACGAGGATTTGGAGAGATAAAAAATTATGTTTGGAAAAACACACTAACAAAATTTTTTGATCAATAAATACGAGAATACACCAAGAACGAAGCAAATACACGCCATTTGTCCAGATACCAATAGGCGTTGAAACTGCCAAAGAAAACCACTCATCTCCAGGATACAGCCAAATTCCTATCCGATATTCGGGTCAGACCCTTATTTGGGTTCATTTGTTGACATTCTTCAACTGTTTTTTAACTGTATTTATTGTTTGCTTTCATAATTCAATATAACCTACAATTATTATATTTAAAAGTCACTTGATTGCACATGAGCAAGGTATTTCACTTTTCACTGTTTGATCAGAGTATTACAGATGAGATATATTTCGCAGGGTAGATATATTCAAGCATTCGATTCAATAAAAGAACAAATATTTGACTATTTTCTGGATTCATTTTTTATCTGTTGATCACATTACAAGCAATATTTCCATAAAACAGTACATTGAACATTGACTTCAAGCAGAGCAACTAGATGGCACCAGTGAATCCTGCTTTGAAAGGGAGTGATAACATGTTTACTTACATATGCCTACCGACTGAGCTGGGATAAGGTGAAAGAATACAGGTAGAAGAGTATTTGAAAAAGAGTAAGCAACATAGCCGGATATTTTATTACTGTTATGATAGATGAGTTTTCCAAAATTTTCAAATACAAATAAATCAACTAATTGAACTTATCATAAGAAGTGGCAAATATCCTATTATGATAACTAGTTATTAAAAAAATGAAATAATAACAATTAAAAATAATAATAATCAAAATACTAGCAAAAATTATTATCATTTTAATTGTCGCCAACGCGGGCAATAAATAGTTATTTATGTATCAAGGACGTAAAATAGGCTTTTATGGAACCGCCCGAAATACATACAAAATTTTATGCATGACCGGTATATTTGATGTCATATAGATAGATACCTCTTTTTATCTAGAACATGATAAAAATACATCAAGGCTGCCGTGAGGATGTATATTCATATCATATCGGAAACAGAATAAATCAAGAAGTGATGGAATGAATGTTACCGTGGCAACTCAGTCAATTTTTCGAAATAAGATTATATAGGCTAGTAGCCATATTTGCTATCAATTTTTGTGATCACAGATAATTTATTACTGATTTCGAAATGGATTCAAGCGACGAAAAAAGTGTAAATTGTACTCCACCAGAAATAAGTAAAGCAGCTGAGGATGCGAAATTGAGTTCATTGCCAAGTAAATCCAAGAAAATATACGACAAGTTGTATGAAGAATTCGTGAGGTGGTGCTACGGGAAAAATGTAAAAAATAAGAAATACACAGAGACTGTACTTCTTGCCTATTTTCTGGAAAAATCTAAATATTGTAAGCCTTCTACCATGTGGTCATATTATTCCATGCTGAAAGCTACTTTGAATGTACATGATACTATAGATATCAGTGGATACGCAAGATTGATAGCTTTTTCGAAACGAAAATTTGATGGTTATAAACCAAAGAAATCGAAGATTCTAAGCAGAGAAGAAATCGAGTTATTTTTGAGGGAAGCACCAGACGATTTGTATCTTATAATGAAAGTAAGTTGTAATTTCATGTTTTCTCAATGTACAGTATGTTATTCTGAGAATTTATTGTAGGTAGCACCGATTTTTGGTATTTGTGGAGCATGTCGCCGCAAATATCACAGTGGACGACATTCAAGATTTCGAGACATTCTTACTCATAACTATACGAGAAACCAAAACGAAGAGAGATCGAGTATTTACTGTAATCGATAAAGAACAGAAATCGACAAGTTATTTGGATATTTACAGAAAATATTCTTCCTTGCGAGATCAGAATGATCAAAAGCGAATTTTTTATGTTATAAAAATGGCAAGTGTACGAGACAGGTTATCGGAAATAATACTTTCGGTCGAATACCATTCAGAATAGCAACTCACCTAGGTATTTCTAATGCGAAAGAATATACTGGTCACTGCTTCAGACGTTCCTCAGCAACTATGTTAGCAGATGCAGGCGAGGATATAATCAACATTAAAAGACATGCTGGGTGGAAGTCGACGACTGTTGCGGAAGGTTATATTGAAAATTCAGTTGCAAATAAGCTGAAACTTGCTAAGAAAATTGTAGAAAATGATGAGCCTTCTACTAGCCATTGCAGACAATCTGAAAATATTACTCACTACTCTGAAACACCAGATAATAACATGCATTATCTTCAGACTTCTAGTAATGAGGAATCAGTAACTATCTGCAACAACAGAAAACAACAAATCCAAATATTTCCATAAATAACTGTTCTAATGGTATTGTCAATATCAAGTTATAATTCAAATTTTAAATTAATTTATTTTCACTGATTTCGTTATATTATTGTTAATAATGTTTTGGGTTTGATTATATGATCCATCGGAATATACATTTCTATCGATATGAGATTGAAATTCACTTTAGCGCCTGTTCAACGATTTTATCGCCCGCCGGGCGATAAAGTAGTCCGCGGGCGCTAGAGTGCTACTTTACGCCCGCAAATCCGGGCGCTAAAGTGCTACTTTACGCCCGGTCCTGCATAAAATAATGAAATCAGTATCCCCATAATAAAATATATATATATTTATATATATATATATACATATATATATATATATATATATATATACATATATATATATATATATATATATATATATATATATATATATATATATATATATATATATATATAAAACAAACCCGATACCAGCAATCTGAAATATTCAATAACGTTCATTCAATCATGAAACAAGAAATGAAAGAATAATAGTTGAATTATATTGTAAGTTTTTAATGTCTCTTTTAATTCTTAAACGTATTTGATGTTATGTAACGTATTATGTTTTTAACCTTTACATGTTTTACATTATTTCAAAGTTACCTGAAGATGACATAAACAATATCGAAACGTCGAATGAAATGAAAAATATATATACTGACTGAGGCCCTTATTCCGAGAAAATAAAGAATATAAACATATGTGGTCAAGAAATTAAGAAATATATATATATATATATATATATATATATAGTGAAAGATAGTCGTTGCTGACTAGTTAGGTGTAACAAATTGATTATTGGGTATGCAGCAAAAGAAAAAGTGTACTCTTTACAATTAAGTCTATTCATTCCAAAGTGAAAGACAAAGTGCCAATGTTAGACAGCAGGAATGTTATATATAGTAAACCTTGCCATGGTTGTGACAAAGTGTATATTGGTCAGACTGCAAGATTATTAAAACAGAGATTAATATCCCATAAAAGTGATTGCAGGCACCATCCAGAAAGATGTGCTCTAGCAGATCACGTGAACAAATTCGACCATCATATGAACTATGATGCAGTTAAAATATTAACTAATGAACGGCACACTGCCAAGAGAACTTTTCTGGAAATGGCTTTCATATCACAGGAAAAATATCATATGAACAAAAAAACTGATGTCAACCACCTGAGTGAAATTTATTCCTTCTTATTAGCGATGGAAAATACAGAATTTTCTTCAAATCAATCTGAACTCATTAACAGATATCAATATATCTTCAAGTTGGCCCAACCTTCAGTTGGTACTAACAAGAAAATTACTAAAATATTTTGGCCAATAATGGCAAACCATTTCATATCAGTTGGTACTACCCTCAGTTGGTACCAGTGACTGTCAAAGCATATGACAAGTGAATAAATAATTTTCCCACAATTTATAACCTATTGTACTTTTTCAAGACACAGGTTTCAGACTTTATATTCTTAATATTTTAATTAGTAACGTTTCAATGAATTTTAATGTGTATAATTAGTTGACGATTTAAAACATGTGTTGCCAACTTCAAATTCAGAACTTATATTTCACCGTACTTTACATGAAGAACATTCATAAACAATATAGAAACTAATCTCAACAAAGATGTAAGTAATTAGTACCTTAAGGTCCAAATGACACACTAATTTGTTCAATTCTTCATTGTAGTATCCCTGAAGATGGAAATAAAACATTCCGAAAGCTTGGACAAACTTTAAAGAGTACACTTTTTCTTTTGCTGCATACCCCAATTATCAATTTGTTACATACAATCGTTCTAGTTGCACGCCATAGACTCGAAATAAAAATGAAAATTTCACGGCCAAAAATCTAAAAAAACATACTAGCGATTTTTTTTTATAAAATTTGACGACTCCACTGGATTTTTGATGCTTTCAAATGGGTGTGACCAAAACTTCACGATAAAATAATTTTTTTTAACAGAAATATAGCATAAGTAAAATATTCATATCAATATCGAGATATTTCAAATAGTTGTCATATAAATCACAATTTTGTAAATAATATGGTTTAAAATACTCCTTCAGAACATAACAACTCTATGTGGGATATGTTATGTCTCTTAGAACACTGCAGTTTGTTGCCAAAGAATAGAAATGCATATCTTTACATCCAATAATATAATTACCAATATTAATAACGTAAATGAACTACTACAAAAGAATGTATTGATATGACAGTGCCTACACATTAAATTTCGGACTGTTCAACCAAATCTTCATTTAATTCGATACATTTATCGTATCGTTTTCTAATGTTAACCATAACATTCGATAATTGGGTTGGGGTGATATCTCTGCAAGCCTGTCCTATTCTTTCACGCAGTTCCGCTTCGCTCGTTGGGCGAGTTTTATAAACTTTCTTCAACGAATCCACATAGAAAAAATCCAATGGAGTCAAGTCCGGGGATCTGGGGGGAAACTCGATCAATGCACTATTTCGCCATATCCACCGATTAGGAAAATTTTCTTCCAACCAATCTCTCACAATCCTGCTATTGTGGATGGAATTGCCATACAATCGGAATAGAAAACGATGAGCCTCTTCTGCCAGTGGAAGTTCATCCATAGCGTTGAAAAATTCGTTTTTCAAAAAATGTTGACCATTCAAATTGCTTTTTAAAACAAGGGGCCAAATATTTTGGTTTGTAATATTCCACACCAAACATTTATTTTTTGGATACGTCTTCGCAATTTATGATCCAACGTGGATTTTCTTCGGTTCCAGACCTTGTATTTTGAGAATTAATTGCTCCATTGGTTGTGAATGTGCTCGTCACTGAACAAAATTGTTTTCAGAAAGTTCCTGTTATTTATATTCTACTTGAGCCCATAAATTATACCCATCCTCATTCATTATAGCCTTCTTCTGGGGTGAAGAAACTTTGTTTAAAGGTTCATCTTATTATATTTCCTAAGTTTTCTCCTTATTGCTTTCACGCGGTGAGACAATGTCCAAACTTGCATTCTCCACTTGTTTTCGAATTATTATTAAAATAATTTTCGAATTCGTTCGAATTATTTCGTCTCTGTCTCTTGTACAATATTACTATTCTTCAGAATATGTTTACAACAGCTCATTGATTGAAAATTGGGTTTTTGGGCCAACGTAGCTCGCTATATTTGCGCTCGATGCATGTTATTGAAAAATTCTTTACTTTTTCGATTTGTTGCCCACGGAGTCCTACTATTCCAATGTTTCTGCAAAGTCAAATTATCAGCCATACTTTTTAGAGGGTAGGTATGGGGTATAAACTTCACTGTTAACACCGACAAATTTGTGTCTTCGTCAAGTTCCTGATGGGTGAAGTTAAAGCCTTCCCAATAGAAATAATATTTTGAAATGTGGTATCTCGCATGTTTGAATGAAACCAGATTGATATTTGGAATAACGTCAACCACCAAAGAGAACTGCGTAAAGAAAGCAGCTTGCACAGATGTTACCCAAACCACGACGACTGTCGACGAATCTCATGGTTAGTTAGCATTAGAAAATGGCAGAATAAATATAGTCGAATTAAATCGGGATTTAGTTGAGCGAAAATGTGATGTAGGCACTCATTTCAATTCATTCTTTTGTTGTAGTTCATTTATGTTATCATATTGGTTTTTGATACTTGAATATTGCTTATTATTTGATGTGAAGATGTACATTTATTCTTTGACAAAAACGCAGTAGTTCTGATGACATAACTATCTTCATACTATGGAAGTTGTGTTTGGAAGAAACATATCTGACGCCATTTGAATAACTGCTGTTTACAAACCGATTGCTATTTACCTGAAAGAGTTATTTCAAACGATATTTTTAAAATATTGTGATTATATGACGACATTCCGGTGCCATTTTGCCAAAGTGATATGAATTTGCTCATGCCATATTTCTGTTGAAAGAATAATTTCATCATGTTCTTGTCATACCATCTGAAACATCCTATCCATGGCGTCGTCAAATTGAAAAATCATGATTTTTTGTTTTGACCTTGAAACAAATTCGAAGTAGGCCGTGAAATTACCATTTCGAATTTATGGCATTCAACTAGAACTATTGATGCTTTATCTACTGAAAAAAACTTCTCAATCGGTTGATAAATAACAGTTTTAGAGAGGTGGCCCGCTTTCAAATGGATCACTCTGTATATATATAAATATATTCATGATTACTATTGTTCCGGACGTCCATCGTCTTGATGTTTTCAAAAGGTTTTCACGACGTTTCGAATGTTGTATTTGCATCGCTTGGTGAATACTGACAAGTTAGGTGTTACTTACCAATTTATATGACTCGGCTATGATGCGTCTCGCCATGCAGCGGTGCGTCGCGCGGTGTGGTGGTGCGTGAAGTTTCGCGCATTGCAGCCCGCCAGAAAGGCAATCAAGTTTCATTCAACGCTTGGTTGACTAAAGGCGTTATTGCATGTAGGCGGTTTCTGAATTCATTTGAATTCAATGCTCTTCTATGTAGAACACTTGCGTCGTCCTTATGAAGCGATGGTGCCGTCCAGGCGTTATCGATTCCGATTTTGACGTTTTCCACGTTGGTCATTTTGTGCTCATTCAATTTCCGATACTTCTTTGTCTTCAAGTGGAATCTCGCATTTCATGGAACTATAAATGCAATTTCTGATTTCATTTTTTGTTCAGTTTGCTTGTCAGACGTAAGTACTGCCTGGAAGCGCTTTGATGTTGAACTTGTTTCCGATCCTTTGATCTTCTCGGAGACACCCTGATGTACGGAAGGCAGATCACTGTGCTTTGTGTTGCTCTTCAGATGTCTCTCGCTCTCCGGAGTTGTTTCAATACTTCCTAGGAGTTTCTTGGGATATCCATACCGGTGGAGGTCCTCTCTGATGTGGTTTAATTCGGCATCTAGTGACTCCACGTCGTCGCATATGTGCGTCGCTCTCTCTCTCAACGTTCACATCGAGAGAATAGGCAATGAAATCCGCACCTCTGTCTACAGAAAGAAGACACATACGGGGCAGTACCTCAGTTACAGCTCCAACCATCCGAGTTCGACGATGAGAGGGATCGTGAGAACATTGGTAGAGAGAACGACGCACATATGCAACGACGTGGAGTCACTAGATGCCGAATTAAACCACATCAGAGAGGACCTCCACCGGAATGGATATCCCAAGAAACTCCTAGAAGAAGTATTGAAACAACTCCGCAGAACGAAGACATCTGAAGAGCAACAACAAAGCACAGTGATCTGCCTTCCGTACATCAAAGGTGTCTCCAAGAAGATCAGAAGGATCGGAAACAAGTTCAACATCAAGAGCTGCTTCCAATCCGGCAGGACTTTACGGAGTTTCCGGACCAAGACCAAACCTGACAACAAAAATGAAATCAGTAAGAATAGCATTTATGAAGTTCCATGTGAATGCGGAGATTCCTACATTGGAGAGACAAAGAGGCCGTTATCGGTAAGATTGGATGAGCACAAGAAATGGACTCAACGTGGAGAAACATCAAAATCGGGAATCGCTGACCACGCCTGGACTGAGCACCATCGAGTTCTATGGGACGACGCAAGTGTTCTACATAGAGAGGAGCATTGGTTCAAATGAAAGTTCAAAGAGGCCGCCTACATCGAAGCCAATAACGCCTTTAGTCAACCAAGCGTTGAGATCAAGAACGTATGGAAACCCCTGATTGCTCTTTCTGGCGGGCTGCAGAGGCGCGAAACTTCACGCACGACCACGTCGCGCAAAATTACACGCACCGCTGCACATGGCGGAATTGCACGCATCATTGCGCCGACCGTCATATAAATTGGTAAGTAGCACCTAATCTTGTCAGTATTCACCTGAAGACGATTGCAGATATAAGCATTCGACACGTCGTGAAAACCTTTCAAATACATTAAGACGATGGACGTCCGAAACAATAGTAATCATGAATATATTTATATATACAGAGTGACCCATTTGAAAGCGGGCCACCTCTCTAAAACTGTTATTTATTGACCGATTCAGAAGTTTTTTTTCAGTAGATAGAGCATCAATAGTTCTAGTTGGATGCCATAAATACGAAATAAAAATAAAAATTTCACGGCCTACTTCGAATTTGTTTCAAGGTCAAAAATCCAAAAAACATACTAGCGATTTTTTTTTCAAATTTGACGACGCCACTGGATTTGTGATGCTTTCAGATGGGTGTGACCAGAATTTCACGATGAAATTATTTTTTTCAACAGAAATATGGCATATCACTTTAACAAAATATTTCGAATAGTCGTCATATAAATCACAATCTTGTTAAAAATATCGTTTTGAATGCTCTTCCAGGTCGTAAGCAGTCGAGTTTGTAAACAGCAGTTATTCAAAATGGCGTCAAATTATGTTTCTTCCAAACTTAACTCCATACCTAGTATAGAAGATAGTTATGTCCATCAGAACACTGCAGTTTTTTGCCAAAGAAATTAAATGTACATCTTCACATCAAATAGTAATCAATATTCAATAATCAATAAAAACCAATATTGATAACATAATTGAACTACAACAAAATAATGGATCGAAATGAGAGTGCCTACACATTAATTTTCGTACTTTTCAACCAAATCCCGATTTAATTCGATACATTTATTCTACCATTTTCTAATGGTTACTAACCATAAAATTCGATCAACAGTGGATCATTGGTTTGGAGTAACATCTGTGCAAGCCTGTCTTATTCTTTCACGCAGTTCCTCTTTGGTGGTTGACAGTTATTCCAAATATCAATCTTGGTTTCATTCAAACATGCTTGGGATACCACATTTCAAAAATATTATTTTTATTGGGAGGCTTTGTAACTTCAGTTGCTATAGTGATGACAAGCCATCAGAACAATTGACGAAAAGACACAAATTTGTCAGTGTTAACTCCTCAAGTACCTACACTAATAAAGAAGTATGGCTGATAATTTGACTTTGCAGGAGAAAATTGAAATAGTAAGACTCCGTGGTAACAACGACAGATCCGAAAGGGAAGTATGTAGAATTTTCAATAACATGCATCCGGAGCGTCGAAATATTAGCAGAGCTACAGTTGGCCGAATAAACCAAATTTTCAATCAGATGGAGCTGTTTGTAAACATATTCTGAAGAATAGTGATATTGTACAAAGACAGAGACGAAATAATTATGAACGAATTCGAAATTATTTTTATAATAATCCGAAAACAAGTGGGAGAATTGAAAGTTTGGACATTAACTTACCGCGTGAAACAATAAGGAGAAAACTTAGGAAATATAATAAGATGGAGCCTTTTAAACCAAAGTTTCTTCACACCTCAGAAGAAGGCCATAATGAAAGAGGATGGAGTATAGTTTATGGGCTGAAGTAGAATATATAAATAACAGGAATTTTCTGAAAACAATTTTGTTTAGTGACGAGGCAACATTCACAACCAATGGAGCAATTAATTCTCAAAATACAAGGTACTGGACCAAAGAAAATCCACTTGGATCTAAATTGCAGAGACGTACTACAAAAAATTAATGTTTGGTGTGGAATATTACAAACCAAAATATTTGGCCCCTTTTTTAAAAGCAATTTGAATGGTCAACATTTTTTGAAAAACGAATTTTTCAACGCTATGGATGAACTTCCACTGGCAGAAGAGGCTCATCGTTCTTCTATTTCGATAGGATGGCAATTCCATCCACAATAGCAGGATTGTGAGAGATTGGTTTGGAAGAAAATTTTCCTAATCGGTGGATATGGCGAAATAGTGCATTGATCGAGTTTCCCCCCAGATCCCCGGACTTGACTCATTGGATTTTTTTTATGTGGTTCGTTAAAGAAAGTTTATAAAACTCGCCCAACGAGCGAAGGGAACTGCGTGAAAGAATAGGACAGGCTTGCAGAGATATCACCCCAATCCAATTATCGAATGTTATAGTTAACATTAGAAAACGATACGATAAATGTATCGAATTAAATGAAGATTTGGTTGAACAGACCGAAATTCAATGTGTTGGCACTGTCATGTAAATACATTCTTTTGTAGTAGTTCATTTATGTTATTAATATTGGTAATTATATTATTGGATGTAAAGATGTGCATTTCTATTCTTTGACAACAAACTGCAGTGTTCTAAGAGACATAACATATCCCACATAGAGTTGTTATTTTCTGAAGGAGTATTTTCAACCATATCATTTACAAAATTTTAATTTATATGACAACTATTTGAAATATCTCTATATTGATATGAATATTTTACTTATGCTATATTTCTGTTGAAAAAAAATATTTTATCGTGAAATGTTGGTCACACCCATTTGAAAGCATCACAAATCCAGTGGAGTCGTCAAATTTTATTAAAAAAAAAAGCTAGTATGTTTTTTTAGATTTTTGACCCTGAAAAAAATTAGAAGTAGGCCGTGAAATTTTTATTTTAATTTCGAGTCTATGGCGTTCAACTAGAACGATTGATGCTTTATTTACTGAAAAAAAAAAACTTCTGGCAGTTTTAGAGAGGTGGCCCGCTTCAATATTAAATATATATATATATATATATATATATATATATATATATATATATATATATATATATATATATATATATTTCTTGACCACATATGTTTATATTCTTTATTTTCTCGGAATAAGGGCCTTAGTCAGTCTATATATTTTTTATTTCATTCGACGTTTCGATATTGTTTATGTCATCTTCAGGTTACTTCAAAATAATGTAAAACATGTAAAGGTTAAAAACATAATACGTTACATAACATCAAATACGTTTAAGACTCAAAAGAGACATTGAAAACTTACAATATAATTCAACTATTATTCTTTCATTTCATTTCATGTTTCATGATTGAATGAACGTTGTTGAATGTCTCAGATTGCTGGTATCGGGTTTGTTTATATATATATATATATATATATATATATATATATATATATATATATATATATATATATATATATATATATATATATATATATATATATATATATATTTATATATATATATATATATATTTTTCATCATGGGGATACTGATTTTATTATTTTATGCGCGACCGGGCGTAAAGTAGCACTTTAGCGCCCGGATTTGCGGGCGTAAAGTAGCACTCTAGAAGTCTGAAGATAATGCATGTTACTATCTGGTGTTTCAGAGTAGTAAGCAATATTTTCAGATTGTCTGCAATGGCTAGTAGAAGGCTCATCATTTTCTACAATTTTCTTATGAAGTTTCAGCTTATTTGCAACTGAATTTTCAATATAACCTTCCGCAACAGTCGTCGACTTCCACCCAGCATGTCTTTCAATGTTGATTATATCCTCGCCTGCATCTGCTAACATAGTTGCTGAGGAACGTCTGAAGCAGTGACCAGTATATTCTTTCGCATTAGAAATACCTAGGTAAGTTGCTATTCTGAATGGTATTCGACCGAAAGTATTTTTTCCGATAACCTGTCTCGTACACTTGCCATTTTTATAATATAAAAAAACCACTTTTGATCATTCTGATCTCGCAAGGAAGAATATTTTCTGTAAATATCCAAATAACTTGGAGATTTCTGTTCGTTATAGATTACAGTAAATACTCGATCTCTCTGAGTTGCCATAGTAACATTCATTCCATCACTTCTTGATTTATTCTGTTTCTGATATGATATGAATATACATCCTCACGGCAGCCTTGATGTATTTTTATCATGTTCTAGATATAAAGAGGTATCTATCTACATGACATCAAATACACCGGTCGTGCATAAAATTTTGTATGTATTTCGGGCGGGTCCATAAAAGCCTATTTTACGCCCTCGATACATAAATAACTATTTATTGCCCGCGTTGGCGACAAATAAAATGATAATAATTTTTGCTAGTATTTTGATTATTATTTTTTTATTTGTTATTATTTCATTTTTTTAATAACTAGTTATCATAATAGGATATTCGCCACTTCTTATGATGAGTTTAATTAGTTGATTTATCTTTATATATATATATATATATATATATATATATATATATATATATATATATATAAAACTAGGGATATTGGGGTAAGCAGCAATGAAAAAGTAAACTCTTTAAAGTTTATCCAAGCTTTCGGAAATATTTATTTCCATCATCAGGGAGACTACAATAGTTGAATAGAAACCAATAGTTATACATATTCAAGTGCGAAACATTATGCTACCTACAACTTTGTTGAGGTTGGTTTCAATGATGTTAAACATATTCTTCCAATATAGTGATACGAAAGAAAAAACATAGGTCAAGGAATAAAAGGAAGTTCAAAGTTACTACAACCCCATTAGCATTGTTTGAATTTATATAAATATAGATGGGTACTCTATGTGGTGTGACGTCGCGTGCTCGAGATATTTTTAATCCAATTTGGTTTGGTTTTCAATTTGGTTTTGAGTTGATTGTCTTTAATTTTATTAATTTTTGTTACATTTTTGAATTTTACTCTATGAAAAAGTTTATTGTACAAAATTTGTTGTCTGCTGGCAAATATTCGAAAAGTTATGAAAATCTCAGATCCTAAATTCCATAAACAGAATTTAAACATTATCTCTAACCTTTTCTTAGAAAATGTATATCCAATAACTTTACTCAATAACATTCTATATAATAAATACTTCGTCTCACTTGAAAGTACTAGCTTTAAACAGCAATAACTCGAAAATTGCCTCAAACAATAATGAAACTAACACTACCCCTACTAAACCTCTTTTCACTTCATAACCATATATAAGAGAGATCACTCCTAAGCTCTCCAGATTATTTCACAATCCTGAAAAATTCAAAATATCATATAAAACCGTTCTATGAATCAGATCAATTTATTCTAAAGTTGAAGATAAAACTGCATTACTTTCAATGTCAAATGTAATTTATAGTGTTGAAAAGGGAAATATTCTCAATGAAATATTGAATAGAATTTTTTTTCTGTGAAGGATAAACAAACCCACACCGTATATAAAATAACGTGTAAATATTGCGGAAGTACATATATAGGCCAATTCAAACAATACCTACAGAAACGAATTCAAGCCCTCAAATACTCAAAAATGGACATCACAGCATTGTCTAAACATGGAAAGAAAAATCAACATGAACTCGATTTTAACAATTTTGAAATTTTGACTAAAGAACAAATCAAAAAATTATAAATTTCCTCGAAATAATTCACATAAAAAAGATTCAAACATTATTAACAATAGAAACGACATAAACAACCTCAATCAAATCTACAATAACCTATTATAAACACTTCCTCCACAACAAAAAATATAAAAGAAAAAATAAACTGATCTCTCCATTTTCACACGGAAAAGTATTGCATGAATTGGAACAATACAGCCCACATAGTATAACTGAATATGTCGAACACTCCAATGTATTTAAAAAAAAAACGATAACAGATAAAAAAAACTGGAAACCAGCAATCTCAGACATTCAACAACGTTCATTTCCATCGTGAAACGTGGACACAAAATAATGAAAGAATTACTTTTAAATTATATTGTAAGTTTTGAATGTCCCCTTGAATTTCGATCATATTTGATGTTATATAATGTATTATGATTTACATTATTTTTAAGAATTTACCTGAATATTTCACTCATGTGTTGAAATGTCCATAAGAGGTGTGGAACTATCGCTGAATTACAGCGGTAATCCACCTACTATGTCGATTATCGCTATAATTCAGCGCGCTAGGTAACAATTCAACTGCAGTGACGCGATTCAAAATCGGTAGTGTATATTCCGCGATTGATTGCCATGGAAGTAACAGAGAGGCTTACGGCCATAACAACGCGTACCTGAAGTAAACAGATACTATAATTTAGTCAGGGTTTCATATTTAACGCCTAAAATGAACCGTTTCGGGACTTTCAAAGGAGCTGAAATCGACACGCAAATCGATAAAACGACTCCAGCGAATACAAAAAAAAACAACAAGTTTGTATGGAATCAGTTCATGGATTTTTGTGCAACAAGAGGGTATAAATTGGAACGAGAAACGCCAGTATGCGAAATTGCGAAAATCTTGAAGGACTGGGCTCATAACATGAAGAAAAGTAACGGTGTGGAATACAAAGAAAGCACCTTGAAAACTATTTGGAATGTAACCGCCAAAATGATTATGGAAGAATATGGTATAAAAATTGACCCATTCCAAGATATTGTGGGACGCAAAACATGCAAAGAGGAAAGACTTGAGCCTGTCTCAAGATAGTAGAAAAGTGAGCTCAACTGCTCTGAAATTAGAAGAACTGAAAAAACTAATAAACAGTTGTGACGAAGGAACCCCAGAGGGACTACAAAAGAAGGTTTTCTTTGTTTTGTCGTATGAATTGGCGTGGAGAGGAGGCGAAGGATGCAGAGCAAAGCTACAGTTTTCCACGGAAGAACTCGATAACTCAGGCCAAAAAACAAACAGAATTGAATACAATCCGATTTTCGGAAAAACTACCCAAGGCGGATCCAAGCCATGTGCCTCATCTAAGTGGTTAGTAATGAATAGAAATAACTATTTTTGTCCAGTTCGATTATTTTACGCATTAAAATCGAAAAGAGAACTCATTGAAAGTGACCATTTATTTTTAACTGTCAATCCATTTTGCAAAGTAAGAAATCAATGGTTCAAAAACATACCTGTGGGGCAAAACGAGATAGCATAGTGGACTAAGAAACAAGGAAACCAAGTGGGACTAGACGTGGAAAGACAAAAAATACCAATCACTCATTGAGGGCAACAGCGGTGTCAAATTTGGCAAAGAGCGGAGTTGCTGAGCAAGAACTAAAAATAACAGGATATGCCAACTCCAAATCTATTGCAAGCTATCTACAGATAGATGAAGAACACCATCAGGCTATCGTTGAAAAAATGTGTGGCAATGAAAATCTACAACCATGCGCGCCAGGAGTAGGTTCAAGATCAACTTCAGTTACGGAGAAGACAAATACAAATGTTTACAATATTACTTACAATAATTGTAGTATCAACCATAACAATAAATAGTATGAATCTTTTTGTATTCTTGAAATTTTCTACCGAATACCATTTGTACTTTAAAAATTAACCAAATAATTCTGAAAAAACGTGTTTTAAAAAAAAATGTATACTTTGAAACAACAAACAAATTAACTAGTGCAGTTTTAAAAAAACACGTTTTTTTCAGAATTATCGGTGATTTTTAAAGCACTTATGGTATTATCCCTGAAAATCACAGGTCGAAACGTAGTATAGAATAAAAAAATACATAGATAATATATATATATATATATTTATATATATATATATATATATATATATATATATATATAATATATATATATATATATATATATATATATATATATATATATATATATATATATATATATATATATATATATATATATATATATATATATATATATATATATATATATATATATATATATAATTAGGTCGGCACCAAAAATTTTTTAATATTTGTTTTACGAAAAGAAGTTAAAAAGTTCTGCATGGCCTAAAACCCAAACTGAAATAATCTGATATAAATATTTTGCATTTGTATACGAGGTTTGTCGAAAAATCTAAATTTTGTTCAACAGTAAAGTACTTTTATTTTTTACAATCGACAAGAAAAATTGATCCTAATTGAAAACTACGGTCAGATATCCAATATTATCCATCTACCATGAAAAATCGATCTTTAATAATTTTTGGGTATAAATAAATTATAATTTAATTCTGCAAATCATAAAACATATATTGTTTTTTCAGTGCATCCCAGATTAAAAGTCGACGTGTATACAAATTTATACTATACACAATTTGTTAGTGCATCCTAGATTGAATGTCGATTTGTAGACATATATTATCAATGCTAATACAGAGAAAAGTTAGTAAAATTAACAAAATCTGTTTTTTCAGGGTAAATGGATAATATTAGATATCTGACCGTAGTTTTAAAATTAGGATAAACTTTTCTTAATAAAGATTCTTGATATTGTAAAAAATAGAGGTACTTTACTTTTGAGCAAAATTAAGATTTTTCTACAAACCTCTGAATATCTGATTATTACATTTTGGGTTTTAGACCATGCAGAACTTTTTATCAAGAATAACTTTTTTCGAAAATTAAAAAAAATTTTCCGGAATTGGCCGGTTATATATATATATATATATATATATATATATATATATATATATATATACAGTGAGTCTGCTTAAGTTGGCTACATATGGGAAACTTTTTTATTATTAATTTTACGAGAAAAAGTTATTTCTCATAAAAAGTTTTGCATAGTCTGAAAGCCAAGATGCATCCATCAGATATCAAATTCTATCAGTCTTATACGAGGTATGTCAAAAAATATTAATTTTACTCAAGAGTAAAGTAACTTTATATTTCACAATGTCGAAAATTGTTATTGTGAAAAGTTGTTCGGAAGTACAAACCATGTTTTAATATGCGATTACATCCTTCTAATTAAAAAAATTCTTTTTCTGAAAGTTTTTGTCAAATTATCAATACCGAATATTTATCATTTTTATTCATTACAAACATGTTAACCTTTCCGTTCCGTTGAGAAATTAATAAGCAAATTTTCAAAAAACAAAATTTATTAAAAATCCAATGAACATTGAACAGTTGATAACCTTTTAATTAGTTAATGTCTGTCTTGTAACATTTCAGCGATGCATTTAAATTAATAATACCATAATAATTCATTTTCTAGTAATAATGTCACGAACATTATTAGCTCCCTCAATTCACTAATATATCTGCCTTCTCTTTCAATACCGGTAATTGTTCTATCACGAAAATTTTTCAATACCCTTCTAACCATAGCCGGAGTAATACTCTGAACGCATTCTGTAATGACTCTTTCCAAATGAGCAACATCTGTGAATGGCCTTTGAAGATAAACCTTTTCCTTTAGGGAACCCCACAATAAAAAATCGAGTGGCGTCAAATCGGGAGACCAAGGAGGCCAAAAAATTTCAGAAATCCGATGAATAACTCTTCCATTGAAACTATTTTCAAGGTATTACCTTATATCTTACCTACTGTGGCATGGGGCACCATCCTGTTGGAACCATATTTGTTGACGTTGAAGGAGGGGAATATCATCACGAAAATCGTCTAATCAATTCTCTAAAAAGAGCAAATAACGGTCCCCATTAAAAGATTCATGACAAAAAAGGTCCAGTTATTTTATTTCGGTAAAGTTCACACCACACATTTGTTTTGAATGCATACTGGTCCCGAGTTTTGATGGTAAAATTTGGATTAGTATCACTCCACCAACGACAGTTTTGGCTAGAGACTGTTCTATTTGATTTTAATGTTGATTCATCCGAAAAAAGAATATGTCTTGCCATAAATGGGTTATCTTCTAACATTCCTTGGATATTACAACAGAATTCAAATCGTCTATCAAGATCTCCTGGTCTTAACGTATGGATAAATCGGGGCTTGTATGGGTGGAACTGGTTCTTAAAAAAAAAATTGAAACCGTATCTTTGTTAATAGGATTTTGCATCGAAGCTGCCCTTTCTCGCAAGGATATTTTAGGATGTTCGATTGCTGAAATCATTTCTACAAATTCCATGTCATCATTGGCAATCCGTTGTTAGCGTTTGTTGCTAAATTTATTTTTTACATCTACAGAAGTCTTAAATTTTGTTAATAATTTCCTTATTGTGACATAGTGAAGATTTTTCTCTGGGTGTCGGTTATTAAAAATGTCTACAGCTTCACGATAAGTTTTATTATTCTCATCCACGATTAACACAATTTGAATTTTATCTTCAGTACTTAATGTTGCTGGCATTTCTACCAAATTTTATAATACTTTCCACCAAATTTCGCTCAATACAACTGGTGTTTTGAATGTCACTGTCAAACATTTTACTGTCTGACATCTCTTGTCAGAGCATCCCAGATTACATGTACAATAATTATAACTCGGCGCGCCGAACCGATAGAGCAATAAAACGGCATGATCAATGCATGTTCAGGGCGACTAGAGAGAGAGATCACTCTATCTGTTCGGCGCGCCGACTATACAGTTAAATTTTCATAGTTATTGTAGAGATATTTCGAGAAATGAAAAAAAATACTATAAATTAATGTAACTGCATATTTGAACATGATTCTTAATTCCGAACAACTTTTCACATCAACAATTTTTGATATTGTGAAATATAAAGTTACTTTACTCTTGAGTGGAATTCATATTTTTTGACATACCTCGTATAATATTGATAGAATTTGATATCTGATGGTTGCATCTTGGCTTTTAGACCATGCAGAACTTTTTATGAGGAATAACTTTTTTTCGTAAAATTAATAATAAAAAAGTTTCCCATATGTAGCCAACTTAAGCAGACTCACTGTATATATATATATATATATATATATATATATATATATATATATATATATATACATATACATATAGGAGATATCGTGGTAATATTCGGGTATGTAGTCAATAGGGCTGAAGTAAAGTGAATCTTCTTTCTGTTCAAGCTTTCGAGTCTTTATTGACTCTTCTTCAGGTACTGGAAATTGAGGTTAAGAAAAAGCATTGCTTTTCACAGACATGTAGCACTAATATAGAAAACATTCAATTTCAGTACGGTAACTATACATTGTTAAAAAGGGATAACATGAGTTTTCTTTGTAAAATAATCATTTATTTTGACAATTTATAGTTACCGTACTGAAATTGAATGTTTTCTACATTAGTGCTACATGTCTGTGAAAAGCAATGCTTTCTCTTACACCCAATTTTCAGTTACTGAAGAAGAGCCAATAAAGACTCGAAAGCTTGAGCAGAAAGAAGAGTTCACTTTACTTCAGCCCTATTGACTGCATACCCGAATATTACCTCGATTTCTCCTCAACTTAGACAGTCGTCGAACCTTCACAAATCTATATACATATATATTATATATATATATATATATATATATATATATATATATATATATATAAATACAGTGCGTTCCTAAAGTGTGGAAACGCTCCATTATCTTACGAGTTAATCATTTTCGAAGATAAAGTTCGGACAGGTCGATTTGGTATTTTAGTTTTCCAACTTAAAAAAAAAACCCACACCACCTAAAAAGATATGACGTCATCGATATTTTTTTTTATTGAAAGGGTATCTTTTCATATCAATATTTGAAAGATCATATTTTTCTGAGTTCGACCATACCAGAAACGTCATATTATAACACTTCAAGTTACAGTATACTGAGTATAAAGAAACCAGTGTTCATATTTCTTTAATTTTTTTCATCATTTATTTTGCAATGAAAAACCTGAGTACTAGTATATTGCCAAACTTGAGTAGGCTATGAAAACATCTGAAAGCCCTTAGCAACCACAAAATATATTCTTGGTGACCATTGCATATGTCAGTATTGAATTGATTTGTTCTGAAAAATATTACACTGAAAGGAATTATTTGAAATTACGATGGTGCTGTCAGATAAACAGCGAATAGAAGTTTTGATGATCTTGGGTTACGGCGATCGTGAAAGAAGTTTGGCAGAAGTATGCAACAGCTTTAATAAAAAATTACCTGATCGAGAACCAATAAGCAAATCGACGGTAAACAAAATATTACATAAATTTAAAAAGAGATTGTCAATATTAGGGTTAAGCCAATTGAATGTACTACTTAGAAAATCCTCATTGTTCAATTATAACTTTATCTGACAACAATGAGATCTGT
Organism: Gonioctena quinquepunctata; assembly: GCA_018342105.1. Lineage (NCBI taxonomy): Eukaryota > Metazoa > Arthropoda > Insecta > Coleoptera > Chrysomelidae > Gonioctena > Gonioctena quinquepunctata. The sequence continues at coordinate 8,016 of JAFIRS010006071.1, read as the reverse complement.
CGTGGTGCTGTGCAGAAAATTCTAAGGAAAGCCAAATTACATCCATATAAAGTTAAACTTATACATGAACTCAATGAAGATGACTTCGATAGACCCATGGAGTTTTGTGAAATTATGCAAGAAGTGTGTTATCAAATTAATGGCTTTGAATTTGATGTCTTATTTTCCGACGAATCAACTTATTGTATAAACGGTACCGTGAATACGCAAAATTGTTGTTATTGGGCAACAGAAAATTCCAGTTATACGATGGAAGCTTATACCCAATATCCCCGAAAAGTAACTGGGTGGGCTGGGATTCTTAGGAATACCATTGTAGGACCATAATTTTTGGCGGTACTGTGACGGGTGAAAATTATTTGGAAATGTTACAAACTTAAGTAGTTCCAAATTTAACTGTAACATTTGCAGACATTAATCATCCTGGTCCAATAGTTTCTACTATTTGGTTCCATCAGTATGGAGCAGGTCAATACTGATTATTATGCTCGAGTGGTTAGATATTTTCGCAATAAAATATTTCCCAAGATTGGACGACGCGGTCAGATTGAATAGCCTGCTAGGTCCCCAGGTTACTTGAAAAGTAAAGGGTACATAAATCAACTTTCCAATTTGGAAGACCGTAAAGAGAGATTTCGAACTGAAATTCAACTTTATTTTACCAGAGATGTTGTCAAACGTAACCCAAGAATTCATCAGACGTTTGGATATTGTCAATTAACCCAAGGAGCTCAGTTCGAGCATTTGTTGTGAATTCGTTATTTGTTTATTTGTTCTACTTACTTATGATATTTTCAATGCAAAATAAAGTATTAAATGAATGTTAAGAAATATGAACACTGGTTTCCTTTATACTCAGTTAATTAAAAAAAATATCGATGACGTCATATTTTATGGTGGGGAAAAAAGTTTTTTTTTAAGATGTTAAACTAAAATACAAAATCGACCTGTCCGAGCTACACCTCTGACAATGATATATATATATATATATATATATATATATAATATATATATATATATATATAATATATATATATATATATATATATATATATATATATATATATATATATATATATATATATATATATATATATACGAAATGAGGATTGCGTCTGTGAAGGAATATTGTGGCATTTCAGACAAATCTTCAAAATATAGAGTAAAACTGTTTCCAAGAAGGATTAGGGCCTGCGCCCTTCACATCTCTAGTCACACGCTTTACCAACTGAGCTATCGCAGACACGAGGTTTCATCTATGTTTCGAGATACCGCTTTTTCCTATAATTTGATGTTAATTATTGATGGGATTAGAAGGTAGAAAGGATCTCGATCACTTATCAGTGGCCATCAAGACAGCTTACCTTTCACCCTAACGTCACCATGGACGTGACGGTTTCCGTGCTCCAGATCCCTTCTGCCTTCTTAACCCATCCTAACATTGAATTATAGGAAAAAGCGGTATCTCGACACGCAGATGGAACCTTGTGTCTTCGATAGCTCGGTTGGTGAAGCGTGTGACAAGAGATCGAAGGTTCGAATGCTGCTCGAATATAGTTTTTTCTATAATTTAAAAATTTGTCCGAAATCAGACAGGCTTCCTTCACTTATATTCCACATCCGCAATCCCCATTTCGTATTTATATATTTGGCTAAAATCTTATTCAGTAGACGGAGATCACCGTCTTGAACCTTGGCTGAAACTGTCACGCTGCTGGTGACGTTAGGGTGAAAAATAAGCTGGTCTTGATTGATTTTTTGGGAGAGCGCATATTGTACAATCTTCACCAAGACGATTTCAATCATAATATTTCTGAAACCTTGAGCAATGCTGTTTCGTTGGCAGAAAACTTGCAAATGTAAACTCGCTGGTAACACGATGTGTGACATGCACTCACAGAAAAAAACCTGCGTATAATCCTAGGGATTTGAGTAGTATTTTTTTCATCAAAGACCCAATTATTCAAAATAATTAAATATAATTCTTTCTTACAGTAGAAATGTTACAAACTATAACCCTTCATTATTTATAATGATAGTATAGTTTAATGAAAAGTTATCATTTGGAAAGTATTTATGTTTTTTTTTGTAGAATCCACCCGCCATAAAATGTTTTCCAAGTTTAAATATTTTCAGCACACGCTGTATATGTACAACCCCCCCCCCTTCCCCCGTTTGATATTATACCTCTTTGATTAAAAATGCATTCTCGTAATTCCTTTCTTTCATGCGAAATATATTTTCCATTGTCGTCCCCATGTCTCTTCCATATACGAACAGCTAGAAGGTAAAAACGAGTCAGCTGGAAATTGTCCAGATGAGAGCCAGGGTGCTGTTTCATGTCTTTATCCCTCGTGAAACAAATGCTACGGAGCTATGCGTCGAATCCTCACTTCCGCACTGCTTGCAGACTGTTACATCAAACACTGCAATGCACTACGGAATTGAAGACACGTACTCACATATCTGGAAGGGATTTCCAACTGGCTACTCCCATCAAAAGTATTGGGAGACTGTGTGATTAACGTTTTGGTCAAACAAACATCGTTTGTTATTTAATGCGGTTGAAATTGGATATCGTTTGTTACAGCTAGGCGTTATAATGAATCATGTTTCCTCGTTCCAATTCCAGCGGATTATAAAGAGTGCTTGGCCTGAAAAGGTTTCCACTTTTTTGGATAGTAGAGAAATCCACAGTATACAACGTTCCCATGAACGCGTAGGCATTTTCAATACTCGATCTTCTATGAGTTTTTTCACGTTTACAGGTATTGTCGGAAGATATGCAAATTCCAAATATATCCCATTTTTCTGCTGACAGGTCCAAAAACATAATTTTTATACTTTTTATCAGGGTGGATAGCGGGTTAAGGACAAAAGAAAACAAACTTCTTGCTTTTTTTAAATCGCTGTTGTTTCGATCTCTATTTTGGATCCTTCTCAAGGCTACAAATACAAGAAAAAGTCTTACAATACGAATAATCACTTAACACAATAAAAACAATGGGTAAATTTAGTTTTGTGTTAAACAAATAATTAGATATAGGCTGTTAATATAGGTTATTGCAGGAAAACAGAAAATGTATTACAAAACGTATAGTTCCAATTAATTACATATCTTTTTGAAATCGTAGAAGTCTTAAGTCTTTGGTGATACAAATTTTTTATGTATCCATCACAAGGGTCAAACAGGTGTACAATTAATATGCGGCAAATGAACACGAACAGTAACAATGATAGTACATTCATATATAAACGGAAAAATCGACCTGTAGAAGGATGTGGGTTCAAGTTCATCTATGACTTTTTTTAAACTTTTGTATGGCTCTTATCGCTAATGGTTTTTATACATGCAAAGCAGAGCTGTCCCAAAGCACTGTGCTTAGTGCTCGTAAAAGCACTCAAAGCACTTTTGTGGTCGCAAGCACTGTGCTCCCGAGAACTTTTTTGAATCAGTGCTTAGGGCTTAGTGCTTCGAGCATTTCACGAAAAGGCTTAGGGCTTAGTAATCCTGAAAAGTGCTCTCAAGCACTTCTGTGCTCCGGAGCACTTTTTGGGATTACTAAGCACTAAGCCTTCCCTTACCTATGAATCTATAAATGTTTTCGAAACACAAAAACGCGGCTAGCGGCACTCCAAGAACTACTGAACGCATATGTGTCCTCATATTATGCATCTTCGAGAGATTACAGTGATATAAGCATTGTTTCAAATATTATGCATTGCGAAGTGAGTTTACTGTTCAACTATTTTGCTCTGAATGCAGAAACTCAACGAATAGACTTCCTACACATGATAATTTATTAAAAAATCTTTAGAACAGTTAAAGGTAAAAAATCAAGTAGAGACTTGAATAGAATCGGTTCAACATTGTCGGCCAACTGTTTCTTCTCCTACGGAGAGTCGGCCGATTATATCAATAAACAAGTATCCTGTCCAAGTTGTTCAGTCGAATAAAAAATTGCGTCTAATGCCATTCTGGTAGCTGCTGGTGTTTGTGCTGCAAATATGCATTATAAAAAATAAAAAAACAAAAAAAGCGACGATGGTGGAAAAAACATTATTTCATCTGTAGTCGTGGAAAATTATTTTAATAAACGTGCTATTTCGTCTATTTTCTTGTTACAATCCCTCCACTCTTTACAAAAGAGACATTCCATGGAGTAGAAACTTGTCTCAAATTTTATATAAGATTCAACGTATTTTCAGTTGTCTACATTTTGCAACGTATTTTATTGATTTTAAAATAATTAAGTAAAACTCACTGAAAACTAATTAAAAGTAAAAAAAAAATTTTCGAAAATGTGTTTAGGGCCCGATTCTATTTATAATTGGTATGTGGGAACTTTTTTGGTATTGGAGATCATTATTTTGTTGAAAAAAAATCAGGAATTCAAGATGGCGGCTCCGATTTGGCTGATGTCTGTTGTATCATTGACGGTCCGAATCTTTTTGAAATTGCTATCTGGAGATTTTTGGGTCGCAGATTATCATTTCATTGTCAAAATTCAAGATGGAGGATCTAACAACAAGATAATAATTTGTTACGAATCCAACTAATTTCTCTTTCTTTCGTTATTTGTTTGCGTTACTCTGAACGCACTAGGAGTACGACTTTTGGTGTCGTGGATTGGCCTATACTGACATTTGTTGGTGACCTATTGATGTGCACGAAATTTCGTGTCATCGTATTCTACGTCATCAGGTCTAAGCTTTGAACCCCACAGATTATAGGTAATTTTGTGCATTTCACATTTTCATACTTGCCGGTAGGTATTAGCACTATGAGATTTCTGGTACGATTTTGAAAAAGACCACAAGCCCTCCTGATGATTGGGAAACCATGAAACAGCTGTATTTTTTTTTAATATGCTACTTGTAAATAACTTTCTGGAATGATCATGAGAGTTTTGAATCAAAAACATGTGATTAACTTTTTGCTATTTGAATTTGTCTAGTGTGTTTGTTTGTGTGAGTGAATTCCACTTCATAAGCAAATAAATATCTGTTCAAATCGAGGGGGAAACACATACAGAAAATTAAATATTTCATTACGACTTTCAGTACCAAAATATCTTAAATATATAATAATTATTTCAATATCAGTTTCAGTAATTCAGTATCAACAAATACTACTCTATACTTCAAATATTACTTTTATTCCAAATATATATATATATACTTAAAATATTATTTTTACTATCAAAATATCTACAATATATTTAAAATATTTCAATATTTGTCGGTATTTCCGAAAAATACTCATAGTTTCAATATTGTTATCAGTATTTCATTACAGTTCGATATTGCTATAACCTCATCAGTCCTCGAATATATTTAAAATATTTGGGATGTGGTTCAGTATACAATATTTTTTTTTTATTGGTGCCCCTTTTTACACATTTAAAGCACGCCTCAGCGTGTTTAAGTCGAACTTTAAAAAACGCGCGTTTTTTAAAGGTAACCATGACAACATCAACAAATCGAGAAACGTGAAGTCTAAATGACAAATTTTTGATTATTGATCTGACAGGAGTAACTTGTAACGTCAAATAATATATTACTAACAATTCGTTCATTTATATGTGCTCCTCCATCCATTTGATGAACTTTTCATATTCTTTTTTATATATATCACTGGATTTTCGCGGTATTAACCGCGATTCTGCCTCACTATTCAAAAAATCGATATTAGAATCATTCATTTTTGAGCTCTGGTGACAACAAATATTGATCTGTGGTAACAAATTGCAAATGAATGTTTTTCTCATTTCCATGACAACGAAAGGTATACTGATGTCATATCACGAATTCAACCTTCTTGCATTATTAGTTCTTATTTCTATTTTTTGTAGTAATAATACCAGTATATATGGGTCAAAGTGCACCAATGAAAAAAATAACGTAAAGTATTCGTGGATAACTGGTCTTAAAAACACTTGCTCTATTTCGAGCACTCCGGCTGCGCCGTCGTGCTCGAAAAATCGCGCGTGTTTTAAAGCCCTTTTTATCCACTTATACTTTAATATACTATTGGAATGCTTATTTCATGAAAAATTAACACTTATATTTGACAAGTATTTGACAAATGTGTCATTGATAAACAATCGCTTGCTAGATTTTTGCACAACTTCCATACACTAGCTTATGCATGGTGATTGAAAATGTATGCGCGGTGAGGAAATATGTAGAGCTTTCATGTTCTGTTTATTTGGAAAGCTGAAAAATGTTGTATGCAACACGTACGTAAATGGCTTTAGCGAACTTGTTACATAAACTACTATTTCCGGCGACCTCGTATTAACGAGTCTGTTGAATCTACACGGAATCGATCGTTAATGACCCCTATTAACGTTCAATTTATCTTTAAATGCATGATTGTGATATATGCAATCAAACATACACAGAAATCGACCATTAATGACCTTTAAATTGTCAATTTTTCCATTTAGGCATAATTGTGATATGGGCAACTAAACATACACGAATTCGAATATTATTCAAATTCCAAATCATATTACCTTTGCGCTGTCAAATTAATGTATTTTACAATACAAATATTGAAAGTTTCCTCCTAGTTGAATAAATGGATATCGAAAATGCCAAGTTGACCCCAGGAACGAGGTCGACGGAAATTTTTTGTAATCAACTCGTATATTAAAATGGCGAATAATATCTCTATCATTAATCGCCACCATTAATACACTAGTTGATCAAATGATTATCAATTTTACCACGTTTTCATTAGCTCGCTTATGTGTCTGTCCGTTACAAATATTGCAATCGATTTTAAACTAAATTCCCGATGAGTTGAAACTTCGGAAATGGCTCAGAACTGGATGACAATACAATATCAACTCGTTTTCTTATCTATCTGCTTGTTTTTATTACGGGCCACAAAAAGTGAGGTTAGGATCAAACAAGTAGTAGGGGGCTATGTCAGTCTGAGCACACCTCTCCGGTCATCGGTTACTCCCGGTTACATGGCGGTTTCATGAGAGGGGTGGGGGGATGGTGGTTGTATGTGGGGTAGGGAAAAAGGTGGGGGGGGTGAGTGGCCTGTGATTGGTCGGAATGGTGGCAGCCATGTTGTGTATGGGCGTGGTGATAGCCGCCGGCCGTTATCCAACAGCCGAGCAGCATATTGAAATGGGATGTCAAAATATCCGTCAACGGCATTGGTCGGACGGAAGTGTCACTGATCAGTGAATGGCGGCGGCCATTTTGGAAAGTGGGAGGAGCCAGCGATGATGCGGTCATGACTCAACCGACAAGTCTTTGCAGGAATATTATTACGTCAGCACTTCTTATCAGTTGTTTATTTAAGCGACCGGATATCGGCGGCATCCTTTGTTTACATTGAGATAAGATATCGGCGGCGGCATCCTTTGTGAAAGAGTTTGTTTACATTAACAAGATAAGAGAGTATGCAGCTGCACGCTCGAACCGTGGGATAAGTCTAACGATTACTATTCGTATTTGTATCTAAGCGGACTAAGGCACTGTCGGCGACATGGAAGCAGGACGGATAACTTTTAAAACGTCACCAAATATACAGGGTGGATCGAAAGAGTGTTTAGAGGAGGAGAAGAACGAAACAAGTATATATTGGAGTTTTTTTGTTGAAATGACGTCAGTTGAGGTTATGTTGTCGATGACAGAGGAGTATACACGGAAATTGGAACAGTTTCATCGAAAAGTCAGAGCTCTGAACGAAGAGTTGCAGTTTTATGAAGAGAAACGAAACGTCACAGAAAATTGAAAAGTTGAATCTCTGCACGAACAAACCATCAACATCGAAATATGATTCAAATGATATTAGTGACTTTGATTCTGAACACCATCTTATACGTAGACATACCGTATGATGATGATGTACGTGGAGTAGCGGTTTCTTTCAAAGATGGCAATCAGTGTTGGATTCCAATGAATCGAACAGCAGGACTTCGAAGGTTTTTCTTCACCACAGACCGCCACCCCACCTCGAGGATGATAACAACAACACCATAATCGAGA
>JAFIRS010006070.1:0-43432 GCA_018342105.1 Gonioctena quinquepunctata | reverse complement strand
AAACGGTTAATTAAGGTACAAGCATCGAACTATCCTCACTAATAATTGGAACGGAGTTCCTTTACGCGGCTTGCGCTAGGTGTTGACTGGTAGAAATCGTCGCGTAAAAAAATCGTTATGCCCCCTCCATGCGGCTTTCTCTCTCTGTCTCTTTCTATTAGGGCCTAGCCCCACCATGTGACTAGGCCGTCGGGTGGAGAGTGCCTGTGACGATCCTAGACATGGTAGCGTGCTCAGTAGTCATGGCGAAAGCCATAGCCGATTCTTACGCAAACGGTAACTCGTCACACGTTACACGATAGCAAACGGCGAGAGCCTGATGCGGCGGTTACCCATCAAAAGTAATGAGGATGACTTCGTTGATGCGAGTTGAATCCCGCAAGCGAGGCCAGTCTCATTGTCATGTGTACACAGGGGATGATGGAGCCCCACCGTTCGCGGTGCCCCATCAACAGGAGTTGGCCTCTGGAGGACAGCGTAGCTAAGTAGTGGACCGATGGAAAATAATACCGTTATTCGGTAGAGGAATGGGAGTCCTTCGGCTGGGGGTTCGGTCGTGCGTCCTGTGCGGTCGTTCGTCCGAGGTACATGTCCGCATTCCTCTTTCTATTATACAGTGCTCGTCTAAAGTCCGCCACGAAATTTGGAGGGCTTCAATATGAGATAAAAACCTACTTTTTCATGAAAAAATCACAGCTAAAAGTTTTATGACTTTTTAACAAAAAATTGAACCGACGAAATACGGAACTGAAAAGTAGAAAATAAAATAAACCTTCTTAGTCTCAATAACTGAGCTCCTGAACTGATGTAAGTAACTAATTTTGAGTCGGCGCCAACCCAACAATCAACGAAGATCATTAAATTACTTCAAAAAAATTATCGGAATGTCACCGCGAAACTCGATGCCATCATTTTACGCCTTACCTAATTCATTTGCTTGTTTGTTTGGCGCCGACTCAAAATTAGTTACTTACATTAGTTCAAGAGCCTAGTTATTGAGACTAAGAAGGTTTATTTTATTTTTTACTTTTCAGTTCCGTATTTTGTCGGTTTAATTTTTTGTTGAAGAGTTATTATTTTTCAATTTTATGTGGCTAAAAAAGGATCATCCAAATCGGATAACTCAGTACAAAGTTATGCCTGATAGAAACGGTTAATGGACCAAAATTCAGAGGGTGAACGATCGTTAATGGGCCAAAATTCAGAGGGTGAACGATCGATATCCTCCATTTTGCTACCCTTAGGGGTGGCAATTTTTTTCAATTTGAGATGGGACCAACTTTGAAGTACATCCTATCCATTGAAAAAAAAATCGAAATCGGACTACTCTATGGAAAGATATACATGGTATGTTGGCTGAAATCTACTAATTACCACCTACTTAATTTTTGATCACTTCCAAAATACTTACTTACCTAGCTTACTTCAACTATTGACTGTTAAATAATATGATTATCTACTTTAACTATTTATTGTTATATAATATAAATTAGTTTTGAAAGTTCTGGTTAGTCGATTTCATCACTTTGTATATAATTCCATCCTTTCATAGGATGTAATTATTATTGTGACAGATGTAGGAGGATCTGTCAATGTCAACTACATATGTGTGCACTGTTCATAAGTGAAAAATCGATCATCCTCTATTTTTCTACCCATAGGGGTGGATCATTTTTTAAAAAATATGATAACTATGAGGTATACCCTATCTGACAAAAAAAGAATCATCCAAATCGAAGATCCCAGTACAAAGTTATGCCTGATAGATCGGTTAACGGACCAGAATTCAGAGGGTGAGTGATCAATATCCTTCATTTTGCTACCCTTAGGGCTGGATTTCATTCCTGAAATTCAAATGGGACCAACTTCGAAGTACTCCCCATCAACTGAGGAAAGAATTATCGGAATCGGACGTCTCTGTGAAAAGTTATGCGTGATCATACATAAAAAAAATGATACAGAAAATTAAATATACGCGTTGACTAGAGAACCTCCTCCTTTTTGGTTTCGTCGGTTAAAAATGGCGACCGAGCGCCATCTTCAATATTTTTTTTTTGAAGAACACCCTGTATATTATTCCATTTTTGGAATCTGCTCATAATTCTCAACAGTTTTCTGTAATACGCTTAACTCCTGAATTCAATTGTTTTCGAAATATTAACGGTTTAAAATGAAGTATGGATTTTGGTCACTTCCGGTAAAACATTTTGCTAACTAAACGTTGTTATTAATTTGTCGTTAAATTTCTCAATGAATCCGACTGATAAGAGGCGCGAAAAGAGTTAATTAAGGATAAACAGTACCGCTTACCGGAAAATCTCGAAGCCTACGAATGTGTTCTGTAAATTCACAATCAAAACAAATAAGTTGGCTAAAAAATTATATTTTATTTCTGAATAACACTTTCATTTAACCCCAACAATTATTTCATCAAGTGTTCAATGTGGCGCCCTCCTAAATCTTGACATTAAAGTGCCCTATTATAAATAGCTTCTCTCACGTTGATGAAAGTCTGTTCGTCTATTTCTTCACATGTATCTATTATTCTGCGTTCCAACTCTTCTATTGTTTGGCATTCAGTGGCGTAGATTTTTGACAACAGATACTCCAAAAGGAAAAATCTAGAGGTGTAAGATCCGGAGATCTTGGTGGCCATTCTGTACTTCCCCTGCGACCTATCCATCGCCCAGGAAAGTTTATATCGAGGAACTCTCTAGCCATGCGATCGGAGTGGGGAGGTGCCCCATCCTGCTGAAATATGATTTCACGATTTTCAAACTCTTCCTGATTGTTTAATACAATTTGTCTTATCCGAGGTTCAATTTCAGTTTCTGAAATATTTCTGTAAAGAACTCCTGTAAGATTGCCCAAAATCCCAGCCCAAACATTCACCTTTTTAGGAAACTGGGTATGTCCCTCTCTAAAAATATGCTTATTAGTATCGCTCCAGTATCATGCATTCTGTTTGTTGACTTTTCCATTAAGAAAAAACGTGCATTCGTCTGCGAAACATACACGTTTTAGGAAGCCCCGTTCTCCTTCAATTGATCTTGTTAACCAATCACAAAATTCAACCCCCCGGTCTGGATCATCCTCCGTGAGAGCATGCAGGATTTTCATTTAATAGGGATGGTACTATTTTTTTAAGGACTCTTTGGACACTTTTTGAACTAACTCCACAGGATTTAGCAACTGCAGACGTCGACTGAGTCGGATTGATAACCATTTCAGCAACAATTTCTACCTTCTTTTCTTCTGAAAGAGGCGGTCTTCCTGATCTTGGAGCATCTTCCAGCGTACCAGTTGCTTGGAGCTTATTTAAAAGTTTGCGCAAATATGACCTCGAAATAGGATTCTCGGGAAATATATCATTAAACATACGGTCTGCTAGATGATAGTTTCTTCCACCTTCTCCAAATATCAAAACTGCTTAAAATTTATCGTCTAAACTACGAGCCATGATCACAATTTTCATAAAAGGATTTAGGCGCTCAACGGACTATTTGACAGTAAACAAGATGTTGCCACGAGAACGATTTTTTCCAATGCAAACTTGATTGAAAGCAACATTACTGTTTTTGGTTGGGTTTGAAATGACCAAAATATCACTTTTCAAACGTTAATATTTCGAAAACAATTGAATTTAAGAGTGGAGTGTATGATGGAAAACTGTTGAGAATTATGAGCAGATTTCGAAAATGAAATATAAAAAAATTATTGAAAATGGCGCTCAGCCGCCATTTTGGAACTTTTAGCTGTGATTTTTTGTAGTAGGTTTTCATCTCCTATTCAAGCCCTCCAAATTTTGTTGCGATATACCAGGTGATTCAAAAATTAGTAGGGGGGGAACGGACTTTAGGCGAGCACTGTATACGTCTGTGTGACAAGCGCCTAGCTCTTGCGTTGGCGCGGAGGAGGAGCAGCTTAGTGCAAAACCACATATTTCGTATCTGAAATTGAAAATAATGGAAAAGAAACTGGACGTATCGAGTATAATCCTCTATTTTCGAAAACGAGACAAGGCGGTAACAATAAATTATGTGACAGCAAATGGATTACGCCTAATATTTCAGAGGAAAATATTCGACCAATACGTTTATTTAAAAAGTTAATGGAAAAACGAGACACTTTTATAACATTGGAAATAGTATTTCTTACACCAAATCCCTTTTGGAAGGAGAAACATTCTAAAGGTTGGTATAGGAATGTGCCGATTGAAATTAATGAAATTCCCAATTGGACTAAATGCTCAGCACACCGTATTAGTATAGATGTCAAACGTGTTAAAATTACAAATCACTCAAATCGAGCGGCAGCAGTTAGCGAATTAAGTAAAAGCGGAATTTAAGAACAAGCTCCAATAAAAATAACAGGACACAATCATCAATCAATCATACCAACAAGTTGACGAAGAGTATCATTCGAGCTTCATTCAATCAATCAGTTTTGCAAAAGAAAAAACTTCAACTACTACAGAAACGATTAGCTGTGGCACCCGCAGCGACATCACTGTTCCTAGTATGAATTTCAATAACCGCGTTTTTAATAATTGTACATTCAAATAAAAATGTGTTTACTTTTGATGTTTCATAAATAAAGTTTGGATTGATATGTTTCTGAATTTCTTATACATTACACTTCCGAATTACACTCGATGTTTGTATTGATATCGGGTAAATTTGTGTTGTTCAAATACTAAACTGTTTCCTTTGGCAATTTGACTCGAAAAACTATCAACCTAAAAATGCTCCTCCTTTGGTGTCGCATTTTTTAATAGTTGACAGTTTTTCTCGTCTAATTGCTAGGCAACAATTTCTCATTAAACAACCCAAAGTTACCCGATAAAATACAAATCTCTCGTGCAATTATAAGTGACAAGAATACTACCAGAAAACTGACTGTGCCATCATACGGTAGACGGTCTGTAGTTATATCCTGTTATGTTTCCTACTCCCAACTGTCATTGCTCAATTTGTTATCAACATTTGAAAGCATTTTTTATCGTTTTTGATTTGTGGAGCAATCTCGATACTCTCGACTCGATCGGGTTTTTAGTAACGGAAAAAACCGGAAAACCCGTTTTTTTTTTAAATCATAACACCGCCACTTTTCAAGTTTTGGAGCAGGCTATCCACGACATAGTGGTGATTGATTTTTACTTATGTGTGAAAAACTCAGGCACTGCTGGATTATTAGTTTTGGCATAAATGCAATTTGATTTTTTCAATGCACTTTATTGCAGCCGACCTGGATACGTCATAGGTGGTTCGATTTCAATAGTTCTGAAAGATTTTGAGTGTTGAAGTATAGTACTACAAAATGACTATTTTATTTTTATATTCTATGAGAGGATGGGATGATATACAAAGTAATGGAATAAACTAACCAGAACAACAAAAATAATTTATATTACAACAAATAGTAAAAGTAGATACTCATATTATTTAACTGGTAATAGTTGAAGTAGGAATATTTTGGAAGTAAGAATATTTTGGAAGTAATAAAAAAACAAGTGGGTAGTAATTAGTATTTTTTAGCCATACAAAATTGAAAAATAACAACTTTTTAACAAAAAATCAAACCGACGAAATACGGAACTGAAAAGTAAAAAATAAAATAAACCTTCTTAGTCCAGTAACTAAGCTCCTAAACTAATGTAAGTAACTAATTTTGAGTCGGCGCCAAACAAACAATCAACGAAGATCATTAAATTACTTCAAAAAAATTATCAGAATGTCACCACGCAACTCGATGCCGTCATTTCACGCCTTACCTAATTCATTTGCTTGTTTGTTTGGCGCCGACTCAAAATAAGTTACTTACATTAGTTTAGGAGCTTAGTTAATGAGACTAAGAAGGTTTATTTTATTTTTTTCTTTTCAGTTCCGTATTTCGTCGGTTTAATTTTTCGTTAAAAAGTTTTTATTGCATTTTAATTCTTTACAATTCGTCCATTGAGAGTATCGAGATTGCTTCATTGGTTTTCAAGTTACAAGTCAAAAACGATACAAAAATTTAAAAATTTGTGATAACAAATCTAGCAATGACAGTTTGGAGGAAACATAACAGGATATAACTACGAACTGCCTTTCGAATGATGACACAGTCGGTTTCCTGGTAGTATTTTTGTCACAGAATCAATACACCAGAAAATCTCTATTGATTGGCCTATTAACGCGTTCTTGTTATTTGTAATTGTTCAATATCACGCAGAAAATATTTCCATGCAGATTGGGAGCTAATGTTGATCTTATTGAATCAACAACAGAATTGGATAAGATTATATGGAAAGTTCAATTTTTTTTATTGAATTTCCAGAAAAGTCTGAAGCACAGTCGTCGAAAAAAATTTCGAGACCACCTCCAAAATTTGGGAGTTTCTATTTGAGAGTAGGAGCCATTGGTAAGTAGATCTCTAATACATTTTCTATATAGATTATATATTATACCAAAAGGTAAAAAAAAAAAGTTGGTGTCAAAGACTTCGAGAAAATACTTAAACGTTCAATATCATAGATTACATTAATTATTGTCATATAAACTGCAACACGAATTAAGAATGAAAAAGATAAAGGGGACCCTGAAATATTAAGAATATGGGATGGATGAAAGATTAAAATTAGATGGCACTTCAATTATTAATTCCATTATGATGATTCGGAGAAGCAATTTTCCACCTAAACTTATTATAGATGAGAGTTATTGTGGGACAGAAGCAAACAGACAGGCAGAAAATACGAAACGAAAAAAGACGCAACCGAAAGTATTTTTTTACGATACTAGCGACATTGTGAGAAGATATATTGACAAAATTCCAACTCCGTCCATTCTGAAGAACCCGTCAGTATTTGGATCAACAGAACTAGTGATGTTCAATGGATATTTTGTCCATATTAGGGCACAACACTGAGACTCATCGGTTGTACACATGCTTGTACATGTCCAAATATGGACTTTCTTTAGAAATTTACTGGACTTAGCCTAGCTTGGATACTATATTATTGAACATCCAATAGATGTATATCCACTTGACGTCGATATTCGGACATTATAACACATTCCAGGACATTAATAAAAAATGGCCTGTTTTGTCGGTTTTCTTTCAAATTGATAGTCTTATAAATAGAAATTATATAAATATTCAGTTTTGAGTCGTTGTGATTATGATTCCGGAAAATCTAGTCCCGGTAAGTCTCACGTTATAAAATAAGACTAACCTAATTTTATATTCCTATCTACAGCGAATCAGTAACTCAGGACATGTTATTGGGTAGGTGGTTGAATTATTATTTTTCATGCCCGGAACTTGGGGAAATTATGACCCACATACCGAACCTACACTTCAACTTCTCTTGATCAACATGTAGTTACAATTTGTCATTCCAAACCCATATAACTCTGAACTATTGTCGATTTTTAAAGCAAGATAAGTTTGAATTGACCAAATATATAATCAATGGCAATATAACAAAACCTTGATAAATAGTCGACTCTTTTGATTGCACTGTTTTATAATAATTTAAGAAGACATGATTTTGGCATTAATAATCTGATGAAAGCTCGAGAGAAAGCTTGAGGGCTTTAATCTGATTATTAATGCCAAAATAAGTCGAACCAATTAAAAAAAGAAAATTGATCAAATAATGATTTATTCAATTAGGAAAGCTTTCGACCGTTAGTCATCATCAGTCGTACCCAGAGTACTATTGATAGATATGAAAAGTTTTATTTTTGAGAAAATTGACATATTTTAAAAAGTTAGGTTACTTACTCGTCAGGTGTACAAGAAGCCTAAGATGCCATAAACATCTCATGATCAATGAAAATTGTATAGGTTCACATAACATACATGTTGAAATAAGTATTCTAGGCCAGGATGACACTAGAGATTAAAATTTTTTTTTTATATTTTTTTTCATTTCTTGTAAGAAAAATTTTTTAATCTCTAGTGTCATCCTGGCCTAGAACACTTATTTTAACATATATGTTATGTAAACCTATACAATTTTCATTGATCATGAGATGTTTATGGTCTTTTTGGCTTCTTGTACACCTGACGAGTAAGTAACCTCACTTTTTAAAATATGTCAATTTTTTTTGTCAAAAATAAAACTTTTCAGTAAATTTTTTCTATCAATAGTACTTATTTTCAGGTACGCACTGTTGATGATCTAACGGTCGAAAGCGCTTTGCTACATTTGAATAAATTATTTTATGCACGAAATACAATTTTCTTTCATCGATTATATCGATACGTGCACACAGTCACACTTTTCATAAAAAAGAGTAGCTTATCAATCAAGGTAGTGTTATATTCATGAAGATGAATTCTTGAATCGAATTCTTCATATCAGAGAGACATATTCTCAAAATGGAACAATTTGGAATGATTCATTCAAAATATCAACAACAATCAACAAAATCCAAAGAGAAACAACAACAGCTTTATAAATTGTCAATTGAAATTGAAAACCCAATTATTGTATGTGACAGGCGTAATTTGTGACGTTTGTTTAGCTTTTGAAAAACTGGCAGTATTAACCGTAGAAGCTTCACATTCATTCTGTTTTCTCAATCTGTTCAAAATACTCTGGTGATGTTGTTCATCCATCTGCAAGTAAGGTTGAATTGAAGAAGTACTAGCGTGGCCTGTAAGTTGCTGCTCTGGTACTCCGGATTTTGCCAGTTGAGAAACTGCAGTTGACCTGCAAGAATGGTTGGTAATTTTCAATTGATTCGTATCTAAATCAATAGACTTTGCTCCCAATTTAGTACATTTTGAAAATTAGTTTTTCCCAACAGGCGAATTCTTGTACCGCAATCAGTTTCCTTCATTCCAGAATGGATTTGGAGTTAGGGACAAACGTGGGCATGTGAATCCTGGTCCTCTTTTTTCAATATATTTTCTGAACAATCTAACTGTGGGTTTCGTTCATTTATAGTGAGCCACTTGTGCATTTATGGTTTCCTCCTTGACAGGTTTTTGTAAAAATTGGGTTGTATTCTATCCTACCTGATTCTTTACCATCATTCTGAATTTCAAATTTGAAATGTTCAATCAAAGTTCGCCCCCACGCAACCTTCGCCCCCACGCCATGCTAATTCTACTGAAGCCAAGTGGTAATTTTTTTTTTGAAGTCTATCTAGAGTTTTTTCATCTCATTTATTATTTCATTCATTTATTTGTAAAATACATCCAGCAGGCCCAAAAGCCCATTTACAGGTGTATACAATAAGTATTATGTATAATTACACATATAACAGAATCAATTCTGAATGAAACGGAGAATCTCTTTTTTGAATTTTTGGAAAGTTAGAAAAAATATATCTACACTAGGAACCTTATTAAAACTTCTAGATATTGTAGCTATAGGAGAATGAAAATGATGCACTGTATTGGAAACAGGAATATGAAATGTGCTACAGAACCTAGATGAAATACGCGGTACACTGAATAGCATATGAGACACTAGGGGTGAACAATCTATATGTCCATGTATGATTTTATATGCAAAACACATATCTCGGCTTTCCCTGAATTTCTTTAGAGATATCATATGAAACTCGTCCAACAATGAATCATAGCTATAACCTCTCTCGGGATAAACACCATGTTTTTTGAAATATGCATATTTCAAAAAAAAAATTTGAACATTTTCTAAGTTAGATATATGGTTTATATGAGACGGATTCCAAACGATACTGCAGTACTCCAATTTGCTCCTGATCAGTGTGAAATGAATGGTTCTCACGGAATCAAAGGTCCTAAATTCCTTGCAGTTGCGTATCAAAAAGCCCAAACTTTTCATTGAAGTTGATATCACATTCTGAAAGTGATTGGAAATCGTGAGTTTTTGATCAAACAGAACCCCTAGATCCTTTGATTCCGTGACCCGCGTTAAACTTTCACCATCTAGTACATAGGATTTTACGAGTGAATGTCATTATTTTACATTTGTTTGTATTTAATTAATTACGAGCACACCACTCAGTCAACGTATTCGAGTCCTCCTGCAATGTGTCAATAATAGCAAACATATTTTCTATACTTAAGGCCGTTGAACTCCGTTTCCGTTTTTTCTGATGTTTCCCGTCTCTTGGCATTACGTGCGTCTCGAGAACTTTTGAATTCGCACGCATGAAATGGATCTATTTTTATGTTATACTTCTTGAAATACAATTCTTGAAGAGTTTTAGCTGTAGAATTCCACATACACTTCACAGTATATTCTTTGTAATCTTTCCCATTTTCTTTTTTCATATTCCAGGTCCAATCTTTCAAAATATCATTCAGTTTTGTGGATGGTGTCGACTCATGTAGTTCATATTGACGATGCTAGCAAAATTTGATAAACTGCCTCCTACGCTATTTTGAGGTATTATGAAGGATTGTAGACTGGATTACACTATCTATTTCTTCGTTTTTGGTTTCGCCAAACCGATTAATTTTCAAACACTTCAACACCATTGATTCAATTTGACGCTTAAGATGTATTTCTTTAAAGTACTGTCAGATGCACAGGCTGCTTGCTATAATTATCATGCTGAATAGTCGGTGACTATTGTGCACCATGCAAATAGTCGCTAATGGTGCGTGTTGATTGGTCTTGTCAAATAGGAAACAAAAGTGTGATTGGTTGATGACACGATACAACTCACAATGTCATGAAAATGTTGAATATTGAGTATCAAATAGTTTGAAAGCAACAATTCAATTAGCGAAGAAATAATTGACCACCTGCCACTGAAACTCGATATCAGAAAAAAATAATCACTTGTAATGGTAATTGAGCTCGTCTCAAGTATACCCGCTCATCTGGATCGTTTTTCTCTGTGGAAAACCAAAAGCAGAGAGAACTAGCGAACAAAGCCCCTGAATTGATTTGCTGATGATCGTTTTTGGAATAAACCAAAGTTAGCCATCATTATTAATCTCTGCCAATTATCATTGCGAACCATAGAACAATTACTGTAAATTCCCATAACTGCATTTCGGCTGCAATTTCGCAGTAGCCTTGTGTAATAATCTGGCAATTTATTCTGCAATTAAACGTACTAAAACGTAGTTAAACCGTATCGATTCACTTCATTACAGGAGGCGCTCTCGGAAAGTTTACAATGTTGCCCGCGCGAATCTTTTATTTTTATGGAACGAAAATCCAATATTGAAATGAACAATTCATTATGGGGATGATTGGATGGAAAATAAATATTGATTTTCATTGTTTTTATAAGGGAATAACAAATAAAGAACTGATCGGTAATAGGATTTCTTGTGAAACACTCGAATTTATTGTGACTTCTCACTCATTCTTTTATAAAAATGTTATTCGGTAGGTGGAATGGGGGATATGGAAGTCACATCTAGATAGTACTTTTTTGGAGGATGGAGAATAGTTTTTGAAGTACCAAAGATATTGAGTAGATGTTGATGCCCTGAGGGTCTCTGGCCCGAGGTTTTGTAAGTCGCTGAAGGCCATACACATCAATTAATATCCGCGGTGCCTAAAAACTTTTATGTCATACCAGTTCGTTATTGCGTCCACAATATAAATATTTGGAAAAATTCGAAAATTCAATTAGATTTTCATTTTATCATATCGTTGCTAGGGAAATGCTATATTTACTTGTTGGAGAAACACGTTTTGCTAGCTGTCAAACTCAAAAAGTCAAAATACAAGGAAGTTTTGAAATTCCTGACGAAATTGCAAAAAGCGGGAAAAGCAACACAAAAGGCGCTCACTTCACTAAACTATTTTCACTTAACTGGGTATGCAAAACCACGACACGTGTATCGCTATTCAATCACTTTTTCGAGTGGAGATAACACTAACTCATCAATCACGATGTATCATGTTTAATGTATCCTCAAATAACTTCATTGCAACCAGTGGAGACCCTCAGGGATCCAACCTGGGGCCAATGTTGTTTTTGATATTTATCAATGATCTTTGTGAGTCGCTTGAGTGCAACAAACTAATGTTTGCGGATGATCTGAAATGATATGTTACTATTTCTAATTTGGACGATTGCTTAATTCTACAGGAGCAAATCAATTACTTATATGATTGGTGTTTGAAAAACCATCTTTTCCTCAATATCTCAAAATGTAAAGTATACTAACCTTCACCAGGAAATAAAATATTGTCAATTACCCATACTCAATTGATACTACATTTCTAGAACATGTTAATAATATCAGGGACTTGGGAGTGTATTCTGACAATTAGCTTACATTCAACTCTCACATAAATGAGATTACTGAATCAGCATATCGCATAAACGGTTTCATTTTCAGAAATTGTAGGAGCTTTAATGATATTTCTGTCCTCCCATCTCTTTTCTTCAGTCTGGTAAGATCGAAGCTAGAATATGGATCATTAATATGGAATCCTATTTATGTACAATCTTCAACTACAATCGAGAAAGTACAGAAAACATTCTTAAAGTTTCTGTGCTTCAAGGTCGATGGATCATATCCTTCAAGAGGATGTGATTATAACTTACTACATAGATTTGATTTCATATCTTTAGAAAAACGCAGACATCAAGCATCCATTATGTTCTTGCACAAGCTATTGATAGGTGAAGTGGACTCACCAGCACTATTATCCCAAATTGATGATGTGCCGAAATTGGAGTCTAGATCAAATACCACCTTTAAATGTAAAAGAGCCCAAACAAATATTATTTCTGGAGCTCCGATCAATGTAATGTGTTGTAATGCAAATAAGCTATCAAATATACAGTGCTTCTCAAAAGTCCCCTCCCCCCAATCTTATTTTTGAAACGATTATACATAAACAAGTGAAATTTGGAAACTGAATATTAAAGGTTGTGAACTTCCCTACTAGTGATGACAGATGACGAAATCGTCAAAGATGATGCCACAAGGCCATTGTTACCAATAATTTTAAATGGAACCCTACGGCAAGCGACACCTCTTTTAAAAGGGATTGAAAAACCTATTCAATGATACTAATTTTGTTTGTGTTTATGACAGTTTTGGCAACTCGCTTTTAAAAAACGCAAAGCTTTTTTTTTTTTTATGTTCTGGTTCCCACGAAAACGGATATCCTGTAATGTTCAGAGAACATCGTGGGAACCTAGGGAAAGAAGGTAGGAGTTGGTGTTCTTCTTAAATTTCTGAAGGTTGTATGCCTCGGGGAACACCTCCCTAGGCAATGCGTTCCAAAGCCTCGCTGTTCGTTGGATGAACGAGTCTTTGGAAAGTGATGTTCTGCAGGTCTCCAAAGTGACCACGAAGGGGTGTGATGACTGAACTTGACGGGTTAATCTCGAAGAGACTGCCAAAGCAGGAACGATTGTTGATATTTCAGAAGAGCATCGCCCATGAAAATATCTATAAAATAGAGACAAATCGCCAACTTTTCTACGGTGTTCCAGACAAGTGAGCGAGTTTGTAAGCGAGGCATCACCGACGAGACGAATTGTCCTTTTTTGGACAGAATCCAATAGCCTCAGGATATGTTTTGGTGCCGCACTCCAAATATGGGAACAGTATTCCAGGACAGGTCAGATCTGTGCCTTATAGATCATAAGCAGCTGACTGGGGGTGAAATAGCTCTTGGCACGAAACAAAAAACCAAGTTTTTGGGATGCACTTTTGGCAATGGACCTCACGTGATTTTCCCAGGAAAGGTTATTGCTGATAGTAATACCAAGCATCGATATGGATGGCTTCAGTGGTATGGTTACTCCTGACAAAGTTATGTTAGGCACAGTGAGATCGGCTTTTCTAGAGAAAAGACATGCTTGTGTTTTGTTTGCATTGAATTCTACCAAGTTATTAGATCCCCATTCGAGAATTGTTGCCTTTTTGCCTTCTTTAGGGACTGGCTGTACTCTTGCAATTTTCCAATTGGACGGAAATACCCCCGAATTGTAAGAGTGGTTGAACAACTTGCAAAGAACAGGTGTTAGTTCGGGGGCACATTTCTTGAGAACAATCGGCGGGATTCCGTCAGATCCACAGGCTTTGTTGGTGTTGAGACCCAGCAAGATCTTTCTGATAGTACGTTGGCGAAAGGTGATGTCGGGCATGCGACTGTCAATAGGTGTAATGTTCGGGGGTTGTTTTCCCGATGAATCCAGAGTGGAATTTCCAGCAAATAGGTGCGCAAAGATATTGGCTTTTTCCTGGGCAGTCGTTGCTAGTGTTCCATCTTCTTTGGTTAGAGGAGGAAATGAGCTGGAAGTGAATTTTCTTCCCACAGCTTTGGCGAAAGACCAAAATGAACGGGATCCGTTAGGACATTCAGCAAGTTTGATCTTATTTTGGCATTGCGGGCATCTTTGAGCATTCTATTGTCTCTTTGCATATGCCTCTAGCCTCGACATATGCTGCTCTGGTCTCAGGGCCCGGATTTTTTAGCCATCGATGGTATGCTGCCTGTTTGGAAGCCACAGCTCTAGAGCAGTTTCTGTTAAACCAGGTCTTATCGGATGATGTTCTTCTTTCGGTATTCGGTATGTAAGTTTGCATCCCCAACATGATGATTCCAGAAATTGTCTTAGCACATCGTGTTGGATCTACTGAAGAGAAACAAACTCTCTTTCATGGAAACGCTGAGAAAAACATACGAAGACCTTCCCAGTCGGCCGAATTGTAATGCCACATGAGACGGGGTGGTATTGTGCAGCTCGATGGTAAATGGAAAGAGCATGTTGTGGAGATGAGGGTGTGATCAGAGTTTCCAAGTGGGGCACAAACTTCTATTCTATACGGGTCAGGATTGGTGGTGAGGAAAAGATCTAGTGTATTGGCAGACTGGTTGTTGACATCAGGGATGCGGTTGGTAGCTCGACCAGTTGTTCTAGACCATGAGTGATGGCGAAGGCCTCGGCTTGACGACCTGCATCATCTGTTTTGTTAGAGAATTTGAGCCAGGCAGCGTTATGTACATTAAAGTCTCCCATGATTATGGTTTCAGCTGTTGGATGGTTCTCCTGAATGTAGTCCAGTTTGAGTGATAAAAACTCAAAGAGGTCGTTATATGAAGGTTCATTAGGTGATAGGTAAAGGCAGCAGAGGAACTTAGTCAGTTTGGTATCAGATAGCTTGAACCACATCACATCAAAGTCTTTCGGTTCCAAACTCTCTTCACGCTGGCATGAAAGGTTAGCCTTAGCGTAAAGGCAGACCACCTTTGAACCTGAATCGAGAATGGAGTTCGTAACCAGGACAAAGCATATGGACCTTGTTGGTGGACGAGTTTACTTGTGTTTCTGTTAGAGCCAGAATATCCGGTTTTTTCGTCTGTAGGTGATGGTGGACGTCATTGATGTTCTTGTTGAGTCCGCGGATGTTGCAAAAATTAATTTTTAATGTTGAGTCCCCTCGAGTACCTCTCGCCCGGAATTCCGAATGGAGAGGTATTTTACTTCCGGAGTGTTTTACTCTAGGAGACTTCATCATTATTATTATTAGGATGCACCTGAAAATAAAGGAGGAATTGGGGAAAAGGAAAGAGGGAGACCGGAAAGTATCGACCGAACACTGAAACATGGAATGATCCATTTCACAGCACACAAAGTCGATATGGTGGTATTTCACCGGGCGATGAGACCATCTTCCACCTACGGTTATCCTTTTAGTCGCCTCTTACGACAGGCAGGATTTACCATGGGGCTATTCTAAAGCCGACCCCAAACAGCTGATGAATTAAAGCAGTTTATACTAAAATTCCAAATTCAGGCTCCGCCTCTGGATAGTTGTCAAATAAGCTGACGTTTTTGTAAGTCTCCCTAATTCGACGTTTTTGTAATTGTCCAAGTTTTTGTACATTTAATAATTTGTGTATTGTTGATCGAACGTTTAACTGTTTTAGCAGCTTTTGGTACTTTTAATATTTTGTACATTTCAGGAATTTGTTAAACTGTTGTGAGCCGAACATTTAAGTGCTTCAAGAAGCAAAATGATGATAATGTAGCAGCGATCCTAATTCTTGGTGAAACTGGACAAAATATTCATGCAGCAGAACGCATTTTTAATGAGATGTTTCCCGATCGCCCCGTTTCGAGGACTTATTTGAGGGAGCTTCTTCGTAAGTTTGAAACAACGGGTAGTATTAATGATGCGAAACGATCCGGCAGACCACAAATTTCTGATGAGAAAAAAATTGATATACTGGCAGAAGTAATAGTTAATACTACTTGTCAGTCAGTCAGTCGAAGAACAGTACACAGGGTGTTGAAAAAAAAACCAATTTCATCCATACAAATTGAAAATGGTTCATCAACTCTCAGACAGTTACGATAGTGCCTTCGCAGCCCTTGGTTCGGAAAGCACTACTCGTTGTTTGAAACCAATTTTGTGTTGAATAACTCTTTTTCAACGTTCACCTTTTTCGCACAATTAAAGATTTACTTCACTCGATGTTTTAATGAAAATTGAAAATGCAGGTTACAAGTGACATAAATGGAATGATCAAAATACATGTCTCAGATAATTTATAACATAAACAAAGAATAAAACTATTATAGTTCTTTCGTCAATATTCGGTTTACAAGATTCGGTGTGAGCTTACTATGCAAAAAGATAAATTGCGGTAGGAGCTTGATCAGCAATATCTCTAGTCGCCAGAAAGTCCAGGCGGCAGGGCCGGACTCAGGAACTGGATATCTGGGCCGGAACTCAAGAACGTAACTAGACGACGACCCAGACCGAAGACTAGAATTTTTTGAAAATATGGAAACTAAAATTAACCAACAGCCAGACTATGTCAAAACAATTTGTTTTAGTAACGCAAGTACTTTCTATCTGAATGGAAATGTAAATACACAGAATTTGAGGTATTGGAGTGATGCAAATCCTCACCTGTTTCGTGAAACACATACCCAATTTCCCCAGAAGGTGAATGTTTGGGCAGGTATCCTAAGAAACCACATCGGTGGGCCTCTTTCTTCAAATACTAATTCAACTGGTGAGGTTCATCTGGAGCTGTTGCAAAACGCAATAGAACCGTTAATCCTTGGAATTTTGGAAGATAATCCAGATGAATTCGGCAATTTGGAAATAACATTCCAACAGGATGGTGCTCCTCCACACTATTACGGTGCAGTAAGACGGTATTTGGATGAGGAGTATCGTGGTAGATGGATTGGACGACGAGGTTCAACGGAATGACCAGCTCGATCACCGGACCTCACACCTTTGGATTTATTTCTGTGGAGTATCTTGAATCGAAGGTTAACGCCACTGAACCTGACAATATTGACGTTTTAAAACAACGTATTGTTGCAGAATGTGAAGCTGTTTCCGCAGACACATTTTCAAAAGTACGAGAAGAGTTTAAAAATAGGATATTCCACTGTTAGGAAGTGAATGGAGGTTACTTCGAGCAATTTCTTTAAGTAGATACTGATTCTTAAATCTGTAATTAATATCATACTGAATGGAATTTAAATTTTAATGTTTACTAATGAGCCATTAAACTGCCATAAACACAAACAAAATCAGTATCATTGAATAGGTTTTTTCGATACCTTTTAAAAGAGGTATCGCTTGCCTAGGGTTCCATTAAAAATTATTGGTCACAATGGCCTTGTGACGTCATCTTTGACGATTTCGTCATCTATCATCACTAGTAGGGAAGTTTACAACCTTTAATATTCAGTTTCCAAATTTCACTTGTTTATGTATAATCGTTCCGAAGATAAGAGGAAGGAGGGGACTTTTGAGAAGCACTGTATGTGATATTTTTAACTGCAGCAAGTCAATTCCCTTGTATGTTTTGTTAGATACTGACACTATCTTGTAAATGGTTTCTGTTGGGCAATAAATGCTTTATTTATTTATTCATTTATTTAAAGTAAAGGCAGGTCCCTAACAACACGAGTACATCCCAGGGACGTCTACGTGGACGTCCGAGGGATATCCTCTGTCGGGACATGGTACATACTAGGGACGTCCCATAGACATCTACTTACCACCGAAAGGGACATCCAAGGTATGTCCTTTGGGTATAGTATTTCTAATCCCAATTTGACCGACATAAAAAGTTCCGAGAAGGAATTATCTTCCACACGACAGAACTTTTTTATGATTGTACCAGGAACGCTTTGAAAGTAAAAACACTGGTAGTATATAAATTTCTCATTTGCCGGGCAGTGCATATGAACACTCCCCGTAGTGCTCTTATTTTTATGGCCGTTCCAATTGGGATTAGAATAACTATACGTCCCAGGGATGTACCGAGTCCCGACAATGGACGTCAAAGGGAAGAGACACCCTAGGGATGTCCTATAGTTGAAGTAGGAAATCCCATTGACATCCCTGGGATATATGGGGTACATCGCCAGACGTCCTCGAATGTCCTTTTTTTTCATTCATTCAATTCGAAAAATTTCATGGAAAATATGGAAAAAATTAAATCCAAAGATTCTCAACACAACGAGTTTAATTCAGAAATAAATATGTCATATTGTGTTGAAATATAATAAAAAAACGACAAACAAAAACTCATCCTATATATAAATTAATATGACAAATAAACAAAAAAAGACTAGGTGAATCAGTTGAAAAATGTACACATGTTAGGGTGTTGCATTTATTGGAGGCATTGCATTATTTTTTTCACTGTGGCTTCTCTCCTTGGTCCTCCTGAAAAACTTCTGCAAAGCCTCCTCGAATTGTTTTTTATTGCCAATGGCTCCAGAAGATCCTGTAACAAAAATATATTATTGCAGGTGGAATTGAATTGACAATGAAAAAAATTATTAATACAGATATCATGTTATAGCTTTTTACAATAATAGATAAAAGTACTCACCAAATATTATTGCTGCATGTGTTATGTTGTGCTTCAAGGCCCATTCAGTGAACTTCGAATTCATGTTATCTTCTGAATTTTCAATATTTCCATGGAAGTTCTCAAACGGATAATTTTGAAATAGGTCTTCTCTTGATGTAGGGCTCAATTCTCCAAGGGAAGAACCATCAGACAAATTTTCAGAACTTGATTCACATTGATCAACTCCAGGAATATTTCATCAGAACTTGTAGAAGGTAATGTTATATGAATATCATCATTTAAGCCATCAATCGACTAGTAAGAGGCCCACTACAAGCCTCTCAAGATTCTCCATTTTGTCTTCCAAGTTTTCTTGTCCTTTTATAATATTTCAGTGTATTTTTTTCTCTCAAGCCTTGAAGATACCTTCCTCGTACGAGCCATTATATTGATATGAATATACTATAAATATAATACTCAGAATAGAATAACCATATTATTAGAACAATCTAGTTTTCGATCTAAAAGATTACATTCAATATTTTGATATTGAAATGGTCACTTCCCAGAAATTTTTGAGATCTATTTTTATTTTCATCATAGTTATTTTCCAGAAGAAAAACAAACATTTTCAAAAAAAATATCAACTTTGAATTTTCCATGAACATTTTGATAAATTTCGACGATTCTTATACATATATGAGAATGGATATCAGAAATACCAGGGACCTAAATGGGACAACCTATGTATATATCAGATACGATGTCCTCTGGACAACCCCTGAATGTCTCAATCATGTCATGACCATAAAAAGGACATACCTAGGACATCCCTGTGTTAGTTGGGGTAGAAGTAGGTATATATTAATCTAATAAGGGATATTAAAAATGTTACATTAGGTATTTATTAGAAATGAGGCTAAGTAGAACGGATATTATATACATGACCTGTTTAATCTTCACTAAAACAAATTCAACAATGTATATTTATTTAAGTTGATCTGGTCATCATCAATATTGAGACTTTTTGCATCTATTGATTTCTAAACATTCTAGAAGGTCGAGTTCATAACTTTTTTTTCTGTATGTAATATTTCGAAATCGTTAAAAAAACAATATTTTTCAGTCAAGAGGTGAGTAGCAAAAGTTGAATTTGTTTTTCCATTGACTAAACAGTTCCTATGTTCTGATAATCGTTTTGTAAGTCTTCTACTTGTTTGGCCTATGTAAAAACTTGCACAAGAGCCACAAGTTAATTTATCAGATTTCCCAGTATTATCTTTATTGTTACTTGAATAATCTGTTTTATATGCGAAATTAATGTTATTTTTACGCAAAAAGGTAATTACTTTGAAATAATGTTCATCGTTTTGAGTGGGAAATACTTCTATCATACCTTTTTAGTGAAATTTTCTTGAAAGAATATTATCCATGGGGTTTGGACTATAAACTTCATCAGTAGCAATTTGTTCAATTATATTTTATTTTTTATTGAAATTTTCATCTGAAAGCGGAATATTAATTAATCTATGTATCACACTGTTATATGCGGCTAATTAATGTTGGTATGGATGCGTTGACGTACTGTGTATTGTGATGTCTGTTCATGAAGGTTTATCGGAAATTGAAAAGTTATGTTTATTATCAATTTTTGTTATAGTTAGCTCTAAAAAAATATCAACGAATTTAGACCAATCAATAGAGATATTTTCGTGACAAAAATACTACCAGGAAACCGACTATGCCATCATACAAAAGACGGTCCGTAGTTATATCCTGTTATGTTTTCTCTTCGCAACTATCATTGCTCAATTTGTTATAAACATTTGAATGCTTTTTTTGTTTTTGCTTGTAACATGAAAACTAATGAAACAATCTAGATGTTCTCAATGGACAAATTGAGTATCAAAATGCAAAGAAAATGTGCCCTAGCACGACTCGATCGGATCATTAGTAACGGAGAAAAAAAAGCTCCTTTTTATTATTCATAACACTCATTTCGTGAATTTCAAAGCGGATTCTCCACGACATAGTAGTGATCGATATGTACTTTATGTGTGAAAAGCTTAGGCACTGTTGCATTATTAGTTTTGGCATAATTGCAATTTGATTTTTTTAATGCACTTTAGTGCAGCAGACCTAGATGCGTCGTAGGTGGTCTGATTTTGCGGTGAAATGCTGCGAAATTGGTGAGAAAATACTTGCAAACCTGACCGAAAACGGGCGAGTGCATGAACATTATTACAAAGATTGATCGAATGAAACACATGATGATTCGAAAAAATGAAGAGTGGTCGATGATAACTAAAGGAAGATGGTTCAATTTAATAAATGTTCCACGATAAAAACTACCTGTTGGCAAACATAACTTCTTTTTTCAGCTTTTGGCATTGGCAGCATGGTTTATTCAGGACTAGAGTTTGGGAGTTACTTCGAGCTCAAAAACAACCCTCATTGTGATTTCAATATTATCCAGGCTATAACTCCTATCACTAGAATGATTCTAACTCTCGTTCAAGTTCAGTTCATTTTCTTCAATAGCAAGGTAACATTAACACCAATTAACTTCAAACCTTGTTGAATTCGCACTTCATTGATCTACAATGTGTCCCAATTTGAGCAACAATATGCTTGAATTTGATTAGTGAATGACTTTTCAGAACGCAAATTTCTACACAGATTAAAATACGAATTTTAACGATATTTCATAAAAACTGAGAAAAATCTCCCAATATTGTACAAAGTAACGGAAAGAACTATGCGTTCCATTATTGTCTCTGAACTACTTTGTTTATCAGGTGGAGAGTATTTCATGTTCATTTATGTTTCTTTGTGGTTGAAAACTATTTCATGTTCATTTATATTTCTTTGTGGTTGAAGAAGTAAGTAATGATGTACTATGTGTATGAACAAAAAAATTCTGTTAATTTATACAAGTTCATTGAATTATTCTCAGTTTCCTTGTTTTTGTGGCTGAAACTGTAGAATAAAATTATTCATTCCATTATACCAGTAATTCAAAAATGTCTCAACATATTAGACTGATCAACAAGTTCAAAATGGTGTTAATTATTGATAAAGCTCCTGAAAATATGAGCAGGAGCTCATTGGATTCGGAATCACGTGAATAAAAATGTTTTTCGATGATTTTACAGCTTATAACAAATTGGAGTTTTTATTAACAAATTAAAAGGAAAATAAGAACGCATTCAGTTTTTCGCTAATAATTCAAAAACTATTTATAACTGAGAAATTAGAAAAAGAAAATTTCAAAGAGGAGGAATTTTCCAATTAAAAAGTCATGACTTCCGGAACTCTATCTGCATTATTTATAATTTTAATTTAACGCCGAAAATAGGGATCCGCGCGGCAGTTATGACATGGACGCACCGGCGCTGAACATATTATACCATATGAAATAAATTTTTTATAGGATTGAATATCAAGTTGAATATCTGAAAAAATTATGATGTGATCTAAACACTTGAAAAAATAAAGATCCGTTGGAAAAAAATTCTTATATTGATTTTATGTTGATTTTCCAAAAAGTAATACAATTGTTAACTAACAAGTTTTTTTCCGACTTCCGTTATCAAATGGCTACATAAAAGTATGAATAATTGACTTATACGGCTAAGAAAGAATAACAAGAAAGTATTGACATGAACAAACTTTAAGACAAATATTCACAGACAAAGGCAAAAGAACGAATAAATGAAGAATTTGAAACAATAAAGTCAACTACAACACCAGATACGAATACAAAAAAAAAACCAAACCAAGAAAGAATGGATGACAAAGAAATTTACATGATGGAAACCGAACGAAAAAACATAAAAACATCGAAAAAACAAACAAATAAATAGAGAAATGAGAAAGAGAATCCGAATAGCAGGAAAAAAAGTGGATGAAAGAAAGATACGAAGAGGTTGAATTACTTCAGAATAAACAGGATGGCCACGGAGTTCATAAGAAAATAAAAGAGGTAACGCATTCCAACAAAAACCAACCAGTATTAGGCATACTAAATGAAAACAATGAAATGGTAACAGAAGAGCAAGTAGTATCGAAAGTATGGCAAACATATATACGGCAAACATTCGCTAGCGATACGCCACGAATATACGACAGGAATAAGGAATGTGAACAGGCTCCAAAAATTCTAAAATCAGAGATAATGAAAGCACTTAAATTGAGTAAAAACGGAAAAGCAACGGGATCAGACGAAATCCACATAGAAATGATAAAATGGTTAGAAGAAGAGAATTCGCTACCATTGTCTCAGTTACTACAAAAAGATCATGCAACAGGTAATATCCCAAGAGACTGGCTTACCTCCGCATTTATTACCCTCCCTAAAACATCAAAAGCCAAGAAATGTGATGAGTTCAGACTGACATTACTACAGGAAAAAGGGGTAGACAAACAAGACATCGAGTTTATTGAAAATCTTTATTGGAACCAAGAAGCAACGGCTAGATATGGCAAACGACTTCGGAACCGGTGTGTATAGAGAAGGGAGTACAAGGTTGTGTTCTGTCACCAATACTGTTTAATATGTACTCTGAGTACATATTTAACCAAGCAATAGGCGATGACGAGGATGGAATAAAAATTAACGGCAGGACAGTAAACAACATACGTTATGCAGACGACACGGTTATCATTACAGACAATCCAGAAGCCCTTCAACGCCTAATCAACAAAGTTGTAGAAGTGGGAGATCAATTAGGCATGAAAATTAATGTTACAAAAACAGAAGTAATGACCATAACAAGATTTCCAAACCCACAACTGAACATGAACATCTACGACACCGCAATAGAGAAAGTAGAGGAATTTAAATATCTTGGCAGCAACATAACGACAAATGTAGACCCTGACGTCGAAGTAAGATCACTTATAGAACAAGCTAGAGTCATATTCCTGAAGATAAAAAACCTATTATGTAACGCAACCCTGAACTTAAACTTAAGATACCGTTTTGTGAAGGCATACGTGCACTCAGTTCTCTTGTATGGAGCAGAAGCATGGACATTAAAAGTGGACACCATGAACAGAATCATGGACTCAACATATACCTAACGATGAAGTGCTTAGACGTATGGGAAGGGAGAGAGAGTTACTTACAACGATAAAGCGAAGAAAGACCGCTTATATGGGCCACATATACCGTAATAACAAGTATAATATACTGAAATTGATAATATAAGGAGAAATCGAAGGAAAACGTGGTCCTGGACGCAGACAACATTCATGGTTGAAAAACATACGCGACTGGACCGGTATGAACACATCATCTTTAATTCGTACCACGCAGGACCGCAATAAGTATGCCAAAATTGTCGCCAACCTTCATTAAATGAAGATGGCACCTGCAGAAGAAGATAAATTTTTTGCTTCTTGGAGCCTTTCTTATATACAGTGTCCGCCAAAAACTTGGAACCATATGGGAATTTTTTTATTAGTAGTTTCTAGGAAAATTTCATTTTTCATAAAAGTTGGTGCATTCAATTTGACTAAATACACGCTTAGCCGTTATTATCGAACTTAGCCAGTTCGACGAAATTCTTGGGAAAAATGATTGACTCACTCTTCAGATGGCAAAAACATATCGATTTCACATGTAAGAAATTGAATCAATCATAGTACTTGATAAAATCTCTCAAGTGTAAGTTAGATACTGATATCAGTTTATTATGCTGAATTCCACTCGATTATAATCATAATATTGCTATCTGGGGACTAGCTACTGGATCAGACAGGGTTTTCATAAAGCACTGTTGAGATTTATATTCAATTTTGATTATAGAACTTCCTGTAGAGAGACATTCCAACAAAACAAAATATTGACAGTTACAAGTTTGTTGATTTTGAAAACATTAACAAAATTTACATGAAAATAAAGGTATGCTACGAATGAGAGCAGAAATGCATAATTATAATATAATAGTCTACTCGACAAGTTGAAAATGGTCTAAAATAGAGATACTGCTCTTAAAATTATGTGTGATAGCTCATTGGATCCGGAATAACGCCTAGAAAAATGTGCCAAAAGCGTGTATTAGCACATAAAAAATTGCAAAAGTTATAAACAATTGAAGATGAAAAAAAATGACTTTTCGTTTTTTGCCAATATTTCATAAACTATTGATATTTAAGAAATTTCAAAAATGGATACTGAAAGAGGAGTAAATTTTCAATCAAAAACTCCTAGCTTTCGGAACTCTATCTCCATCATTTATAATTTTAATTTAACGCTGAAAATGGGTCTCCGAGCGACATTTTTAGGTTGCGCGCGCGGCGTCAAAAGCGAGTACGACACATTAATTAATTTATTCAAGGTATTAAATATTTTTTTTAAGATTTGAAAAAAATATGGTGTATTCGGAACACTATAAATAATTCATTCCCGTTGGGAATTTTACTAAAAGTTGATTTTTCAACAAGTTAAACGATTGTTAACTAACAAAATTTTCTCGAACTTCTGTCTTAATTGTAAATGAAAAAAAATGTTTAAATAATTGTCGTAAAAATTTTTCGCTTCGTGGAGTCTTTTTTATATACATACTCAACAAGATCACGCCATGAAAGTTAAAAAAATATTCATACTTTGTTTATAATAATTTTTGTACTTGAACAAAAACTAAAAAATCCAAGTAATGTTGTTAAAAAAAAATTAGTTTTTCTTATCGTTTTTTTATTGATACAGGATATAAATTTATTTGCAAAAAAAATTTTTCTCGCCATTTGTTGATCAATTTTATATAAACAAATTGATTATTTCAATATTTCTTAAAAAAAATTTTTCACAACTTTTTTAAATTAAATTTTTAAAAAAAATGTTTCCTTAATAACAATCCTTAATTGTTTATAATAGTTTTTTTTATATTTCTATTGTTTAAATAATTAGTTACGAAATTTTTTTTTTTCTAAAAATCATAATTGACAGTCCTCTATAAAGTAACAAAAACTTTTTTTTTTATAACAATTCCATTGTTCATTAACTTACCGATTTGTTATAAACAAATTTTTAACTTTGTTACATATTTTTTCTGAAACTTCTAAAATTTATAAAAACAACCATAAAAGTATAGAATTTTTTTTTCCAATTTTTCCCAATTCCAATTCCCAAAGTACAATAAATAATTGGAAATTTGTTTTTTCTATACTTTGTTATATATGGTTGTTTTTGTTAATTTTAGAAATTTCAGAAAAAAAATGTAACAAAGTTAAAACTTTGTTTATAACAAATCGGTAAGTTAATAAACAATGGAATTGTCGATAAAAAAATTATTGTTTTTGTTACTTTATAGAGGACTGTCAATTATGATTTTTAGAAAAAAAAATTTAAAAAAAAAAAAAATTAAAAATTAAAAAAATTGTTATTAAAGAAACATTTCATTTCAAAAATCATAATATTTGTGATATAAAAAAGTTGTGGAAAAAATTTTCTCAAAAATATTGAAATAATCAATTTGTTTATAAAAAATTTAACAACAAATGGCGAGAAAATTTTTTTTTGCAAATAAATTTATATCCTGTATCAATAAAGAAACGATAATATGATGATTAAGAGAAAATAATTTTTTTTAACAACATAATTGGATTTTTTTGTTTTTGTTCAAGTACAAAAAATTAAAAAAAATGTATAAAGATTATACAATTTATAGAAAGGCTCCACGAAGCGAAAAATTTTACGACAATTATTTAAACATTTTCTTCATTTACAATTAAGACGGAAGTTCGAGAAAATTTTGTTAGTTAACAATCGTTTAACTTGTTGAAAAATCAACTTTATGTAAAATTCCCAACGGGAATAAATTATTTATAGTGTTTCGAATACACCACAAATTTTTCAAATAAAAAAAAAAAAAATTAATACCTTAAATAAATTAATCAATGTGTCGTACTCGCTTTTGACGCCGCGCGCGCATCCAAAAAATGTCGCTCAGAGACCCATTTTCAGCGTTAAATTAGAATTATAAATAATGGAGATAGAGTTCCGGGAGTATGGAATTTTTTATTGGAAATTGCCTCCTCTTTTCGAATCTGTTTTTGAAATTTCTCAAATATCAATAGTTATTTTTTTTCATCTTCAATTGTTTATAACTTTTGCAATTTTTTATGTGCTAATACACGCTTTTGGCACATTTTTCTAGGCGTTATTCCGGATCCAATGAGCTATCACACATAATTTTAAGAGCAGTATCTCTATTTTAGACCATTTTCAACTTGTCGAGTAGACTATAAGGAGTAAAAATATGATCACAACTCAAAAACATCATCACTCAAAATATGAGAAGTCTCCTAAAGTTGTAGGTATTCGCATTTATAACTTACTGCCAAGTGATATGAAGACCTTGTCACCTCAAACCTCAAAAAGAATGAAACTTTTTTCATCAGAAAAATGTTTTTACACGGTAGATTAATTTACACTTGAAGTAAGTAATGCCCGATCATGTTCACTTGGAAAATTTCATTTTTAAATGTTCTCGTCTTGGTACAGTGTTTTCAAATTCGTTTTTATATTTATATAGTTCTTGTAAATGACGATGTGTTGATTCAATTATTTTTATTGTGAAATGCCTTTTAATCACATTTTAACTAGACTTGGTGTATTTTATAATGTTACTTTTAATGACGATGTGTAGATTTAATTATTTTCATTGTGAAATGTCTTTTAAACACATTTTATCTAGACTTGGTGTATTTTCTATTGTTTTTTTATGACTTTGTGTTGATTTAATTATTTTTATTGTGAAATGTTTTTTATGTGTGTATGAACCTATGCAACTATGACTTGTCCCATCTACATAATATGTAGCAGAAAGGATTGATAAAACTATCTATCTATCAGTGGCGTGCGGTTAAGCGGGAATCGGCCGATATTCTAAATTCACTATAGAGTAAAGTGACATTTATATGGAAAATATCGAAATTTTTTATAAAAAAAAAATGTTTGCAATTGAAAGATATTTTCAGATATCCAGTTTAGTTACTTATTTAAATAATTTCTTAATGAGTTGGCCACATGGAGAAATCAACTCATTAAGCAGTTATTGAAATTAGTAATTGGTGGACTACACTGGATAACTGGGTATATCTTTCAATTGCAAACAAAATTTTTCAATAAATTTTTTAGATATTTTCCATAGTAATGTCACTTTAGTGAATTTTGAATATCGGCCGATTCCAGCTTAACCATACGCCAATGATAATAACGGCTTTGCGCGTATTCAGTGAAATTAAATAAACCAAATTTCCCTAATGGTTCCATGTTTTTGGCGGACACTGTATATAATTAAGAAGATCACGTGATACAAGTTTATTATTCTGTTTATTATAATTGTTCAACGTTGAAAATTATTGAAATATTCAAAAAATGATGTAAACATTTTTTTTTAAACTATAATGTTATGTTATTGCCATTTTCGCATTTAACAATTGCATTGAGTAACGCTGGGTAAGATTCTTTTACGTCATTTGTTAATAAATTATTTATAAACAAATAGACAAGTTTACTATATAAAAAAAAGAAATTTACCATTTTGTTGTCATGACAAAATGAAGATATATTTTTTTATCAATAATTTCATTGTTAATTGACTTAACAATTTGTTATAAGCAAATTCTAACTAACATTATATTTTCTTCTGGAAGTAATTAGAATTACAGACAGCCATATGTTACAAAATACTGAATTTTAAATATTACACGATACCGAAGTTATAACGGCCACTTGATTTGTTAAGTAACAAACTGATATAACTTTTTAAACCATTAGAGATACGATAATGGACATTCAAGTCGTTTTTATAGGGGATTAATTGATCTTCAAAATGAGTTATAGACCAATTTTGTAGCTATTGTTGATCAGCTGTTATATGCATTTTTTTATAAGACTTCTTTGACATTTTCGTATTTTTTATGACTTATAACTCGCTAAAAAATGCAAATACAGTAATGGACAATTTTGTTCAGTGATGGAATATCTGCCAAACTACATTTAAATCATATCCATATCTCTGATAGTTTGAATTATATACGTGTTCAAATGAATATTTATCAAACTCGTGTTGAATTTAAGTCAGAGTTTCTCTATTTATTATGGTACTTTAACTTTTGGCAGCAAATATGTTTTCCTCTAGTATTCTTCTTTCGTTTCGAAATTTTGAAGATACAGCCGAGAAAACTTGAAAAAATTCGAGTAAAACTCCATAATTTGATCGGAAAATCCATTTATTTTTAAATAAACAATAGCAGCACTTTCAGTTAGAAGCTACTATAACAATTCATTATAATTTATAGAAAGTAAAATTATAGCAAAATATAAATAAGTGATGAAATAGAAATATTAAATATCATATAAAACGGAACGCGAGTTTTATAAATATTACTTGAAATACGTATATAATTTAAACTATGAGAAATATGGATATGATTGAAAGGTAATTTGGCAGATATTTTATCACTGAACAAAATTGTTTCGAAGGTCCATCACTGTATTTGTATTTTTTAATAAGTTATAAGTTATAAAAGATACGAAAACTACCTGAATGTCCATTATCATATCTCTAATAGTTTGAAAGTTATATCAGTTTTTTACTTTTACAAATCAAGTGGCCGTTATTCGGTAACGTGTAATATTAAAATTTTTGTTACATATGGCTCGTGTTGAATTTAAGTCAAACTTTCTCTATTTATTATGGTACTATAACTTTTGGCAGCAAATATGTTTTTCTCTGGTATTCTTCTTTCGTTTCGAAATTTTGAAGATACAGCCGAGAAAACTTGAAAAAAATTCGAGTTAAACTCCATAATTTGATCGGAAAATCTATTTATTTTTAAATGAACAATAGCAGCACTTTCAGTTAGAGGCTACTATGAGAACTCATTATAATATATAGAAAGTACAATTATAGCAAAATATAAATGAGTGATGCAATAAAAATATTAAATATCATATAAAACGGAACGCGAGTTTGATAAATATTACTTAAAACACGTATATAGTGTGTCCGTAAAGTATGGAACAAATTCATTTTTAGGTAAACAGGTCATTTTAAAAAATAATCCTGAAACACATCGATTTTTGATGTTAATTTACCGTATTTTAAAATAATAATCTAATATACAGGGTGAATTACGTTCGAGTAATGACGTCACCGTCATTTTTTTTAAATGGAACACCCTCATTTTGTCTCAATTTTCGGATTACTCTAGCTGAGCTGATTCAAAAATGTATCCATGTTGATTCCAATTGGTACAAGGGTGGAAAAAAAATACAATTGTTTTGTGTGTGCTTATAAAGTAACGCGTAACATTCTTTATTAGGTAAATTAACAATATTATCAAAAATACTTATTGTCTAGCGGCAAATGGTTTAAATGTAACACCCCGTAGTTTGCTACATGTTTAGAGTAATAAAATGAGCTGTTTCCAAACATGTTTGGTACTTGTGGTCTAGCAGACAGAATATGACAAAACAATATTTCTTATCTATTTATAAAAACATAGTCGTCTACTTTTTTGGGAAATGTCATTTTTGTTAGTAATTTATTGATGTTCAGTGACAGTTTAGTAGTACAATATTTTTGGTATTCGTGAATATTCGAATGATTGCTTAGATTTAATTGGAAGTAGAAATGGAGTTAAGTGTAAAACAAAGAGTTGAAATACTTATGATGATTGGGTATGGAGACAGATCGCGAACTCAGATGGAAGTGTGCAATTTGTTTAATGATAAATATCAGAAAGACCTTTAACGCGTTCAACAGTCAGTAAGATTGAAACGAAATTTCGAGAAATTGGTAATGTTGAAAATGTACGCAAATCAGGTCGTCCCCTGCAAATGCTGATACAGCATTAGATGTTTTACTGAGTTTTGAAGAAGATGCGCACACTTCTGTTCGTAAAGTTAGTCGCTATATCGGTGTTAGCAAACAACGGTACACAAACATTGAAGCTTGAAAAATGGCATCCTTATAAAATCAAACTTGTGCAAGAATTAAACGAAGATGATCCCGATAGAACACTCCAATTTTGCGAAGAAATGATGGATAAATGTCACCGAGACCCTCTCTTGATACAAAACATTATTTTTTTCTGATGAGTCCACTTTCATGTTAAATGGTGAGGTTAACCGTCAGAATTGTAGATACTGGGCAAAAGAAACCCCCACTGGATGCGTGAGCATCATACACAATACCCTCAGAAGGTAAATGTATGGGCTGGAATTGTACGAAATCGAAACATCGGACCCTACTTTTTCGAAGGTAATTTAAACGGGCAACGTACCTTGAGGTTTTTAAGGGGCATCTCGTACCTACTTTACGTAATTTGTTTCCCAGCAGACGTAATCCTGGAGGTTTTGATGAATGTTTATGGTTTCAACAGGATGGTGCACCTCCACATTATGCTGTAGATGTTAGAAGTACCTAGATGAAATTTTTCCGAACAGGTGGATTGGTAGACGTGGACCCACTGAATGGCCAGCGAGGTCACCAGATTTAAATCCTTTGGATTATTTTCTGTGGGGCCATCTGAAGAATTTATTTATAAAACGAAACCAGCAAATATTGCAGATGTACAAGAAAATTCGAACAGAAATAAACAATATTACGCAAGAAACCATACACAAGGTTCAACAAGAATTTGTACACCGTTTGGGTTACTGTCAAATACAGCAAGGGCTGCAGTTCGAACATTTATAAAGTCATGTATTCCAGCATATTCTGTCCGCTAGACAATAATTATTTTTGATAATATTGTTAATTTACCTAATAAAGAATGTTACGCGTTACTTTATGAGCACACACAAAACTATTGTATTTTTGTCCACCCTGTACCAATTGGAATCAACATGTGATACATTTTTGGAATCAGCTCAGCTAGAGTAATCCGAAAATTGAGACAAAATGGGGGTGTTCCATTTAAAAAAAATGACGGTGACGTCATTACTCGAACGTAATTCACCCTGTATATTAGATTATTATTTTAAAATACGGTAAATTATCATCAAAAATCGACGTGTTTCAGGATTATTTCTTAAAATGACCTGTTTAGCTAAAAATGAATTTGTTCCATACTTTACGGACACACTGTATAATTTAAACTATGAGACATATGATTAGGAGGTTTTTGGCAGATATTTCATTACTGAACAAAATTGTCCTGAAGGTCCATTACAGTATTTGTATTTTTTAATAAGTTATAAGTCATAAAAAAACGAAAATGACAAAAAAATCTGAATTTTTTATAAACAAATGCATATAACTGCTGATCAACAAATGGTTCTCAACTTATTTTGAAGATTAATTATTCTTATGAAAACGACCTGAATGGTCATTATCATATCTCTAATAGTTTGAAAGTTATATCAGTCTCTTACTTTTACAAATCAAGTTGGCGTTATAACTTCGGTATCGTGAAGTATTAATTTTTTTTCAAGTATTTTGTTACATATGGCTGTTTCTGTAATTCTCATTACTTTCAGAAGGAAAAAAATGTTAGTTAGAATTTGTTTATAACAAATTGTTGAATCAATAAACAATGAAACTAATAATAATTTTTTTTTTGTTAGCCCATTGAGAAATGCCAATTAGGATTTTCAAAGATAAACTTATTTCCCAACTGATTATTCAAACAATGGAAATATAAAAAAACAATTATAAACAATAAAAAAATTTTTTTGGGAAAAACATTTTTTTTTCAAATCAAAATGGTATTTTTCATATAAAGTAAGCTTGTCTACTTGTTTATAAAATATTTATTAACAAATGACGTAAAAACATCTTACCCAGCGTTACTTAAAGCCATCGTTGGATGCGAAAACGGCAATAACATAAGACTTGTTTAAACAAATTATTTTACATCAATTTTTGAATATTTTGTTAATTTATAACGTTAAACAATTATAATAAACAAAATAAAAACTTTTATAATCTTTTATCACGTGATCTTCTCAATTATATATATATATATATATATATATAGGCTCCAAGAAAAAAAATGTATAAGTCAATTATTTAAATTTTTTTAAAACAAAAAAATAAATTTATTTGCAAGTGTTTGGGTCACAGCATAATCTCTTCAAATGTTTAACTTGATATATAATACTATAAAAAAATTATTTCATGTGGGATACTGTCTTCAGCGGCGGTGCGGCCATGCTGTAACTGCTGCGCGGAGCCCTATTTTCGGCGATAAATCAAAATTATAAATAATGGAGATAGAGTTCCGGGAGTCTGGACATTTTTATCGGAAAATTCCTCTTATTTGAGAATCTTATCTTCAAATTCCTCAATTATAAATAGTTTTAAAATTATTAGCGAGAAATTAAATGCTCTAGTTTTTTCCTCCTAATTTGTTAATAACAATTGCAAATTTTTATGTGCTGCAAAATAATCGAAATACATTTTTCTATACATCATTCCGAATCCAATGAGCTATCGCTCATATTTTTAGTAGCTTTATCAATAATTAACACCATTTGAACTTGTTATCAGACTACATTTTTGAAAGATATTCGGGAAAAATTATCTCAAATTCGAAATTCTTTCAATACATCTATTGGCAAAATTGTATCGAATTTTCAAAACTCCCAACCACCAAGTAGGATCACTATTTATGGCAGAATTTTGTTCTCAAAATTGCAGAAAAGAAACGACACGCTCATTTCATTGATGTTATTATAACACCATATTTTCAATATTATCATTATTGATGATTTTATTTCACCACTCGTTGTCCTATCGGAATGAATCTATCAATGAATGAATACACTTGCAAATTTGTACTCATTGAAAGTTTTTAGGATTTCAAATGTGATAAACACAAGAAAATTGCAAGGTTTGGTTTGATGCATATGGTTGCTTCCAATCTATGTGAATGGCTGTATGTTCTGGTAGAAGAAACTAAACATGAAATCATCCATCTTGAAGGTGAGTAATAATAAAACTGGGAATTTATTTTTTCAGTTTTTTTTTCCAAAAATATTTTTTTTAAAGAAAGTTGAACTTTTTTTTTGAAATATTTTTAATGAGGTGATCATCTATTTTTAATGAGGTGATCATCTTGCATCGATAGAACATCATACATTGAAAATGACAAACTTAAGATAACTGATGTCAAGCACCCCACGTTTTTTTATTATTCGTCCATATTGGTATATGAGCGTGTTCTTTAAGTTTATTCAAACAATAATTCATTGTTGTTCCTGAAACACCAAAGAGATTATTCAATTCTACTAAGCGAAAACATTTTTTTTAATAAATATATAATTGATTTTCAGAACACTCATTGAATAAAACCGTTTTCTCATTGGGTGCTAAGTATTGCCATGGAGATGTAATGGGGTCGTTGGTGACTAATGTGAGTCCTTTCTTGTTCCCCTGTACGATCGAATACAGCCTGATCTGTGCTGTTATACTCTTCGAAATGTGGAAGGAAGTGGGAGTTGCAAAGGAAGAAGAAACCGTGGAAGACAAGAAAAACTCAAAAAATCCTCATACCTCTAACAGAGCCGCCAGCCAGTTCCATTTCAGTAAGTTTCTTTTTTACAGTGTTTTGAAAAACGACTGAATCAATGACATTTGAAACATTATGTTGATTTATTATATCCGTAAATTTTGCCAATTTTAAATTATTTCCATTGTTTCTTTGAGAAATTTTGGTGAATGAATTTCCATTTGGTTCTGCAAAAATTGTGTGTTTGTTTTTATGAGGACTGTATTTCAATATTCCAATAGTGTCATTATTAAAGTAAACTTAGAAGACTTCACTACGATTTTTACAAAAAATTGCTTTACAAAATCCACGACACGTGTTTGCTTTGCCATACTATAGCTCTTTCAAGTGGAAATAAACTAAATTACAACTACTGGGATCCGATATAAATATTGGGAGCAGGTAGTCAGTTGTATATAGTGCTTCTCAAAAGTCCCCTCCCCCCCATCTTATTTTTGGAATGATAATACATAAACAAGTGAAATTTGGAAACTGAATTTTAAAGGTTGGAAACTGAATTTTAAAGGTTGTAAACTTCCCTACTAGTGATGATAGATGACGAAATCGTCAAAGATGACGTCACAAGGCCATTGTGACCAATAATTTTAAATGGAACCCTACGGCAAGCGACACCTCTTTTAAAAGCTATCGAAAAAACCTATTCAATTATACTAATTTTGTTTGTGTGTATGGCAGTTTTGGCAACTCGCTTTTGAAAAACGCAAAGCTGTTATGAATTAAATCAGTTAATACTAAAATTCCAAATTCAAGCTCCGCCTCTGGATAGTTGTCAAATAAGCTGACGTTTTTGTTAGTCTCCCTGATTCGACGTTTTTGTAATTGTCGAAGTTTTGTACATTTAATAATTTGTGTATTGTTGATCGAACGTTTAACTGTTTTAGCAGCTTTTGGTACTTTTAATATTTTTGTACATTTTAATAATTTGTCAAACTGTTGTGAGCCGAACGTTTGAGTGCTTCAAGAGACGGAATGGTACGTGCTTTAGGTGATGATGTAGCAGCGATCCTAATTCTTGGTGAAACTGGACAAAATATTCATGCAGCAGAACGCATTTTCAATGAGAGGTTTCGCGATCGCCCCGTTTCGAGGACTTATTTGAGGGAGCTTCTTCGTGAGTTTGGAACAACGGGTAGTATTAATGATACGAAACGATCTGGCAGACCACAAATTTCTGATGAGAAAAAAATTTATATACTGGCAGAAGTAATAGTTAATCCCACTTCTTCAAGAACTCACGTTGCATCTACCTGTGGAGTCAGTCGAAGTACAGTACACAGGATGTTGAAAAAAACAAATTTCATCCATACAAATTAAAAATGATCCATCAACTCTCCGACGGCGACCAAAGACTAGAATTTTGTGAAAATATGGAAACTAAAATCAACCAACAGCCAGCCTATGTCAAAACAATTTGTTTTAGTGACGGAAGTACTTTCTATCTGAATGGAAATGAAAATACACAGAATGTGAGGTATTGGAGTGAAGCAAATCCTCACCTGTTTCGTGAAACACATACCCAATTTCCCCAGAAGATGAATGTTTGGGCAGATATCCTGGGAAACCACATCGTTGGGCCTCTTTTTTTAAATACTAATTTAACTGGTGAGGTTTATCTGGAGCTGTTGCAAAACGCAATAGAACAGTTAATCCTTGAAATTTTGGAAGATAATCCAGATGAATTCGGCAATTTGGAAATAACATTCCAACAGGATGGTGCTCCTCCACACTATTACGGTGCAGTCAGACGGTATTTGGATGAGGAGTATCGTGGTAGATGGATTGGACGACGAGGTTCAACGGAATGGCCAGCTCGATCACCGGTCCTCACACCTTTGGATTTTTTCCCCCAAATCGAAGGTTTACGCCACTGAGCCTGACAATATTGACGTTTTAAACAACGTATTGTTGCAGAATGTGAGGCTGTTTCCGCAGACACATTTGCAAAAGTATGAGAAGAGTTTAAAAATAGGATATTTTATTGCCAGGAAGTAAATGGAGGTCACTTCGAGCGAGTAGATACTGATTCTTAAATCTGTAATTAATATCATACTGAATGGAATTTAAATTTTAATGTTTACTAATGAGCCATTAAAACTGCCATAAACACAAACAAAATAAGTATCATTGAATAGGTTTTTTCGATACCTTTTCAAAGAGGTGTCGCTTGCCGTAGGGTTCCATTTAAAATTATTGGTCACAATGGCCTTGTGACGTCATCTTTGACGATTTTGTCATTTATCATCACTGGTAGGGAAGTTTACAACCTTTAATATTCAGTTTCCAAATTTCACTTGTTTATGTATGATCGTTCCAAAAATAAGAGGGGGGAAGGGGACTTCTGAGAAGCACTGTATGAGATAATTAAGTGATTATTGAACGAAATATTATACAATTTCTAGTAAACAGATTTGAAAGGGAAAAATTAGTCAAATTAATCTGGTCATTTAATTAATATTGTGAATTCTTGTCTTTTTAATATTCAAGCTTTCTTGGAGGTTGAGATTT
Source organism: Gonioctena quinquepunctata (assembly GCA_018342105.1). NCBI lineage: Eukaryota > Metazoa > Arthropoda > Insecta > Coleoptera > Chrysomelidae > Gonioctena > Gonioctena quinquepunctata. The sequence continues at coordinate 6,642 of JAFIRS010006070.1, read as the reverse complement.
TAACCTTTCCTTTCTACATGCGAAAGCAATATATTGTCTTAAATAACAAATGTCTGTAGGTTTGCCGAAATAAGTAATAACCTGAAATTTTACTTTGTATTTGATTCGGTTGGATAAACTTCCTGAATTGCCTTTTCTTAGAATTTTTTCGATAGAATGCTGTCAACTAAACTCGAATCATTTCCGTTATTGGCTGCAATTTGTTTAATAATATTCAATTCTTTACTGAAACTCTCTCCTGACAGAGAAAAATTCACTAATCTGATGATTATACTATTATACTATAACTTTGTGTTGGTATGGATGAGTCGAAGTACTATGTATTGTAATATCTGTATACGAAGGTTTGTGGAAAATTAAAAAATCGTGTTCATTGTTTATTTTCAATATGTGTTTTTTATATCTGTTGATTGTCTCATTACTTGCAAATTTGTATTCTTCGCAAGGACTTGTGTTTTTTTTATCTCCTCAACTATTTTCCTGATTTCATCCTAATCAACATTTCCCGTCTTTACCTGAACTATCAGAATTGGTTAGAGAGCACTTTGGAATGAAATTTCTATTACACGTCATAATTGGATACTTCTCCGCAGATTCTATCGAAATATAAAGAATCAAACAAAATCTTCTCCAAATTTCCCTCTTTTAGTTGCTGAATTTCAGGTGGGTCCGTTATTACCGTTTGCCTTTTTTACTGAAATACTCAACTTTTTGTTGACAAATAATCTCCGAATCTGATACTACTCATCCTGATATTTTCTATACTGGAAATGCATATGATAGAAAAATGCACACATGCCAAGCATGAAAACTGACTCCAAGGAATAACATGTCTTATTGGAAAAAAACGTCTGTATTTTGCCAACATTATCAACAGTACTGGGAATGGTTATGATACAACAGATCTCCAGCTTCGTAATTAAAAATAATATATTTCCACCAACTCAGTCAGGTTCCAGATCTGATCACAGCACAACCACAGCATTGTCCTGTATCACTGATGATATTCTTGCCCCCACAGATCATAATTGAATACTAATCCCAATACTATTGGACTATAGGAACACTAGAAAGAAAGTTCAAATTCTATGGTTTCGTTAAAAGCGTATTATGTCTTATCGCAAATTATTTTCTAGATCGCCTTTCTAACACATTCTTTTTCCGTCTGACTCTCTCTTACACATCGATTTTCCCCATCGTCGTAACCATGCGTTTTTCCCCATTACCCAACGCCATCTGGTGTTCAATGTCTTAACAGTGGCGCCCTCTGACGTTGTCTCAATGTTTCGAACGCGCTCTCTCCCACCCCAGCAACCTCCAGAGTTCTTGCCGGGAACGTTGCCTCGGTCTCTCTCTAACACACGTATATGTCTGTCTCTCTCTTACCCATGACTTTCCCTATACCTACAGTGTGGCGGTGTAGGTTACTCTACTGCACTCTTCAAACAGGACGAAATGAAGTTGAGGCACGTTTTCGATGAGCACCTTTCACCGGACATGACATTTGAGCAATTCAAAAAGTTGTGTTCGGAATGCTGGTCCGAAAGCCAATACGATGCCCTCGTCATAGCCAAAGACTTTGACTTGAACAATGGCATGTACCGCAAAAACTTCGACATGTAAAAATACAGTCACCTGACGTGTCACGTCCTTCAGCGTCGAGATGTTGGACGAAAGGATCGATAAAGCCATGAGCGACAGAATATTGACAGAAATTCGACGAAGTATAAGGAAAGGGTACCTAGCCCTGGAACGAACGAGACGACACGCTGAATGAACTCTTCAAACCGATATCTCAACCGCTACAACAAATTGTCAAGTCGTCGAAGACCCTGAATGAATCCATTCTCAAAGTCTAGAAGGAGGAGCAGCAAGAACCTGAAGTCAAAAAGAAAATGAGCCAGAAGAAAGAGAGGAAGAGAATACTCAATGCGACAGAAGCAACAGGCAGTGAAGGAGAATATTATTTTGACGGTGACAGCATGTTACCATGAAATTTTTCCGCAGCTCTAATGGGCGAGCATCTTCATCGATATCCAGCCATGTCACGCGAATACATCGCTTATCATTGTCCCTCAGGAACCAATCCTTGGTCCGCTACTTTTCTCTATCTATATATCAGAATTTTGAGAATTCCTGAATCAGTACGCGGATTACACCCAAATGTATCTCAGTTTTTCAGTTGATGATTGTCGTGAAGCTGCAGATGGTTCAACAGCGATCTGATCTGTTGAAGCTGTCCGAGATAATTTAAAACTTAATGCTGCAAAATCTGAAGTCAGGATTTTTGGTCCAAAAGCCAAGAGAAATATGACAACACAATGTTGTACGTTCGCGCACTATGATAAAGTATTGCCAGTTGTCAATGAAACAAAGAATCTTGGCTTTTGGATTGACAATGAAATGCGGTACTCGAAGCATGTTGATCACCTTCGTAAAATTGCATATGGTACCCTAAGATCACTCTACCCCCATAGAAGTATTCTGAATCGTGACCTGAAACTCCTTATATGCGAAAGTTCAATAATGTCCAAACTAGCACACTGCGACTGCACTTATGGCCCAGCCTTAATTAATCGAGACAATACATTTATATGTCTTACTCTCCAAATAAATTGTAATTCAACTGTTTTGAAGTTCTATTGTAGTGTGGTATCAGCCATTAGGTTTATGTATGATTTTTCCATGTATATTTGTATACTAAATTTTTTTTTGTTAATTTTCCATTATTTCAAGGTAAACTTGAGAAACACTGATAGGTGACAGCTCGTCTTTTCATTTTTCATGAATGGAGCCTTTTATAATTATTATTATCTCCTTCATATGACACGGTAGAAAATTGTGTAACGTGGATTTTTCAGATCCGTTTGGAGGTAGAATGGTGAGCTCGAACCATCACTATACCATAGATTGTTCGAATGCTCATAAGGGATTATTTGCTGGAATCATGGTAAGATACATTTTGTTTTCTCAAACTGCTGTTACTGTTTCACTTCCATGATACTTCTCCTGTAATATATTTTATGCCTACAGCTGATCGTTTTCACGATAATATCACTGATCATGTTCTTCGTTCTGACATCTGCGGGCAAAAAAAGCGAGTCTGAAGCAATCATCGAAGTCAACATTGTCGAACTCATTCTCTACATCATAACAACCTTGGCAGTTATCGTTGCTATGCTGAAGATGAGAAATTTGAAATATGATCGAAAAAGTGGTGAGTACTTTTTATATATAGTCGGTGATTTTATCAAAAATGAAATAGAGAAAAATTTCAGTGTAGCAATGATTGCAGTATATATATATATATATATATATATATATATATGAAAAGCATCAAATTATAGATAGTGACACCTATAATATGTGCGGTGAAGCTTGGACCTAATGTCGTGGAATTTTGATGGCACGAAATTTCGTGCACATCAACAGGTCACCAACAGATGTCAGCATAGGCCAACCCACGACACCAATAGTCGTACTCCTAGTGTGTTCTGAGTAACGCAAAACAAATAACGAGAATAAGAGAAATCTGTTATGAATCCAAGAGAGATCACCATCCGTCTACAGCCTGTTTCATGGTTTTCCAATCATCAGGACGGCCTGTGGTCTCTTTCAAATTCGTATCAGATATCTCGTAGAGTTAATACCTATCGGCAAGTACAAAAATGTGAAAAGCAGCAAATTATAGATAGTGGCACCTATAATCTGTGCGGTGAAGCTTGGACCTAATGTCGTGGAATCTTGATGGCACGAAATTTCGTACACATCAACAGATCACCAACAGATGTCAGCATAGGCCAACCCATCAAACTACATCAAAAAGATGGATATTTTTCCACAGAAAATATTGACAATGTTCGCCTTTGGTATCATATTTGGAATTGAACTTTGCATAAAAATCGTATTTATTCAAATCTAACAGAAAATGATAATTAATGCAGCAAATGTTCAATGTGCCTGCCATTTTCACCAATACAGACTCTCAATCAGTTTCGAAAATTAGTATCCACATGTGACAGCATGTCCTCTGAAATTTCCCTGAAAGCAGTACGAATTCTTGCTTTCATATTTTCAGGAGTTTGATAGACAACCCATTTAATGTATCCAATCCATTTTTGTAAGGTACGGTGACCTTGGAGGCCACTGAACTGGCCCTCCTCTACCTATCCATTTTTCACGGAATTCATTATCAATGTATTCCCGCACATCAGTGTGGTAATGTGCAGGCGCGCCATCTTGTTGTAGCCACATTCTCTGCCTCATTGCCAATGGAATATCATCTGATAAATTAGATAACTGACTTCGCAGAAATCTAAGATATTGTCTTCCATTGAGATGTCCGTTGGAAAAAAAGGGCCCAATTACACGTCGTCCAATGATACCTTCCCAAACATTCAGTGACCAACGTTGTTGGTGATTGACATATCTAACAAAATGAGGATTTTCAGTTGCATAATAGTGCATATTATGCCGATTCACATGGCCATTGTTGTGAAACGTGGCTTCGTCCGAAAATAGAATATACTCAAAAAAATCAGGTTCTTGGTTGATTTTATCTACACCCCATTGGCAAAACCGCATTCGCTTTGGAAAATCTCTTTCAGTCAGCTCTTGCATTAACTGCATATGATATGGATGGTAATTGCATTTTCTCACCATCCGAGAAACACTACTTTGATATATTCCCAACTCCCTACTCAAAATACGTGTACTCACATGGGAATTCTCGGTAATATGCAATGCAATATCAAGAGCATTTTCATCATTCGTTACAGGACAAGCACGTTCAAATTGTTTGTAGAATACTATTCCGGTTTCCTCAAATCTTGTTTGTTTTGGGGTCTCGAAATGCTCGCTGGTCTGGATGTCTTCTCTCAGGAAACTTTTGTTCGTATAATCTAGATGCCAGTAAGCAATTGCCATCATTTTCCCCCAAAGCATACACCATTTCAACCATGTCCTCTGAACGATAATTCATAATGCCACAATAATTTTTGACACAACTGGATTGTAGTTTGACAGTTACCTCTATTTACAAATTCCGATAGTCATTTTTCAGCGGTAGTCATGGATAACTAAACTAGAAAAAATAGTTACATTTAAAAATTTCTTTTGCTATGCTAGTTATTCATGAGTTGCCAAGAATGCTTTGGAAGATGGAAAAAAATAATCGAAACATCAATCAGTATCAGTATTTTCTAAGAACAAACAAGTAGATAAAAAAATCTATAGAATTGTTGATTTGATATTGAACAATTCCTTTAAACCAGAATATCTCGGAAACAGGTTGTTTGAGGTACATGACGTCGAAGATGAAAAGTGTAGAGTCATTAAAAAGGAGTTGATTTAAATAAAAATATACAGGGTGTTCCATTTGGAAAAAAATAAAATACCGATGTTTGAAAATGGCTAAGTTTGTGTTGTTGTATCGAACATCCTGTACAATTTATTTCAAATTATTGGTATTCTCAGTGAACATCATCATATCGACCAACGATTACCCAATTATCCCCACTAAATATTTCAAAATGTGAAACAGGTAATTTTTCGAAAAGAAGTCTACAAAATAGATTTCTTCTGAATAACTCGGCAACGCCGCAATGGAATTCAAAATTGAAAAAATCGTTGAGCAGCCAATGGAACAGTCGATCGGAGTATATGAAAATATACTGGGTGTTTCATTTGAAAAAGAACAACTTTGGTTAGCCACGCATCAATGATGCACCCTGTATGAATGAAAATAATTTCAGAAGGTGGTCTCAGATGGTCCCTTTGACAAAAAAAATATAAGAAATCGAAATAGTGATACATTAAGGAGCAATGAACCACGGGAATCCTGTTGACTCACCCTGTATGATAGTAAAGTGCATACAGCATATTGAAAAAGTACCATTTTTCATAGAATTTCCCAGTTTAATCATGAGACTCAATTGTTTATTATTAGGTTTATTTTCAAATATTTGTTTCCTCGGTCAGCAATTTTTCGAAAAATCGCAAGATAACTAACTACCCGACTGCGCGAAACAAAGGAGGGTATGTATGTATGTTTGTTCCTTTGTAGCGCTCTAGAGACGAAACGCATGGAACCATTTTGATGATTCATACGTGAATCGAATTCTCTTAATCTTGCGAGGGTCTCAAAAGACATGCCAGTAATCAAAATTCAACATGGCGACAACCAGACGCCATATTGTGAACGAAGACAAGACAGTAAGAATCAAAATTCAATATGGCGACAACCAGAATAATTCTAACTAAAAAGTGTAAAATAAAAAAAGTTAAACTATTGAACTCAATACTGTAATAAATCTCATATAATCGGAGGCAATAATATATCTTCATCAAATTAAAGAAGGTTAAGTTTAATGGATAACCTCTTAAAACATAATTTTCTGGCCATCTTGTTCCAATCTTTTTCAAAGTTCCCTTTTTACACAGTCGGATTCTTTGATTTCTTCAGTTTACTTCTTTTTCCTAGAGATGAACGAAAAATATGTTTTGTGCGATCATATTCCATCGTTTCAATTAAATATATTCAGCAAAGTTTTCCCAAAAATCCCAAGTATAAACTACCCCCATGAGTATACTGATTGGAATTTTTTTATGGTGGCAAAAATAATATGTTTTGTGCAATAATTT
>JAFIRS010006069.1:0-43478 GCA_018342105.1 Gonioctena quinquepunctata | reverse complement strand
GCCAACTCACTCAGTACATCTGCCTATCTCGACGTTCAAATCAAGAAAGAGATCAATTATTCCTTCGGTTCGAACAAATCACCAATTCTACCTGGGTTTTTTCACAAACTGTTCTTGGTTTTTATCTATTGAAAAACACTTGGAAAAAACACAGCTTGACGACATGAATACAACTGTCACGATAACGAAACTCGTCCAACTTGACAGAATACGAACTCATGATGAGGGCGCTGTCCCATAGTTCACGATCGGCCGTGACTAATGACCCGTTCCACCGTAAGATAACCGGAATAGTTATGAGAAATTGATTATGTATAAGGAAGTAACGAAAAATTCGTTACAATTGTATGCGTAGATGCCTATTCATTGCTATTTTAGGATAACTTATATACCTGAGTGACCTACGGGAAATTTTAGCCCATCAAAAGGTATGTCATAGAGAAGTGGGGAAGGGGCTAGGAGGGTCTGGGCCTTGCTACCTGTTATTTCTTTCCATATTCTGAGAACATTTACCATAGTAATGTATATTTTCTTCACACCGTCAGGAAGTAGAGATTTCAACGAACAAAAAGCTCACCATTTTTTTTAAAAAACTGATATTTTGACGGGAGAATTGAAAATTAGGGTGCTTTTTCGATATTAAGTCAAAATAAAGTAAAAAATTAAATATTTCAAATAAAAAAAATACAGTGTGTTTGGGACATAAAAAAAAAGTTTTCACCAAATTTCGTAAGATTTTTTTTTTGTAATAGATAAAAATAAAATTTGAATTTTTCACATAAATTTTGAGGTTATGTGAAAAAAGTGTAGATACAAAAGTTGTAGATCTTTTTATTACCTACAACTTTTTTCCATAGGACTTGTATTGCCGGAAATTGAGATAAACCGTTTTTTACCCTTAAAAACTCACCGCCTTCCACTTCCCGACCTCAGATCGCCCGTAAATTATTTTTCCTTTCATTTTGTTATATTCTCTTTCTTTTCCAATGGGTTTCATCCTACTATTATTTTTTTTGTTTCAAAAATTATCGACCCTGGTCTAAAATTATCGACCCTGTCATCTCAAGTTTCCATTTTTCATCCCTCTGTAATGTTTTTGGGCCACTACAGTCCTTAATTGTTTCAGATATTTCATAAATAATTCCCAAAACATAGGATTGTTATTCAGAAAAACCACTGCATTCCTGGGATGGATTATACATCTAGATATAATAACAGTGATCAATATTCAAAATATCAGCCACATTTCTATTAACTGATTATTTCAAACATGAAATTGGATCGAAGTTGAACTTTATATACGTCACTTTTGTAGTTTTTTCTGGGAACATTCAACGTCTGCTTCAGAAAGTTGTAGTTCAATACCCAGCAACTGCTTTAGCATACAAAGTAGTTAATTTCTGTTGTTATTAAAAAAATCAGCCTAATTTTTATGGTGTTTCTTTCTAGAAAAATATATTTTTCCAATATTCAACATGAATACCTTCCCCAATGGAAGATATTGAAGTTTATCTCTACTGAGAGAGTATTCCACATCTTCTGTTCATATTCTCACGTTTCATATTTTATCAGGGAATCAGGAGGTATGAAATGGTTCTCTTGAGACAACCTTCCTGCAATTTCAAGAATAGAGTCTCTATGGATCTGACTTTTTTCGCACTAGAAGCAAGGTCTCGATGAATCTGAAATAGTTTCGCCCTGTAAATTTAAAACAATTGTCCAATTGTACTTACTATATCTACTGCATCTAAATATATTTATTTTCTCATAAATACCGCTTCATTTGTGGATCTTGCTCTCTTGAATAGCTCCCAATAAATCCACTGAGGAGGTAAGGAGAAAAAACTATTTATCTTATCATATTCTACGACAAACGACGCTTGTAACTGGTAATCGACACACATGTCCCAGTAAAGGCCATCATGATCCTTGTTCCACTTGCCGTTCGTGTCGTATCACTTTACAACGAAACGCGATTAGCAAATCTGGGTGTTATTCGGGGAGTAGGTTGGTATTAGGGAGGCCCTAAAAGTGTCGAATCTTCGAGTGGTTCTGATCCCGTGATTGATTTCATGAGAGAGGCACTGAAATGTAAGGAGAGCTGTGCTTTTTTCAATATTTTTTGGTGAGTGTATGGATATAATTATAAAGGAATTATAATAATTTTCATTTATTCGCATCAAATACAATTAATTCGAATAATACAAAATATATTATAGCTAAATCAGACGAATGAAACGAGACACCACAAAGCTTTCGCCGACCGTGGTATACTTTCTATTTATGTATATTGAATCTTGACACTGAATAATAATAATAACTTAACACTAATGATGACGAAAATAATAAGATAATAAGATATAACAGATTCACATGGATACTTTAGGTAATTAATTTGTGGAGAATTCTCCCACATATACAGGGTGAGTCAAGCTGAATGCCTCTCGTCAAATGGTTTTTTTTTCAGTAAACGGTCTGGGGAAGTATATGTATGTCGATCTGAACTACATTTAAAAAATAATGATGTTTATACAAGGTATTTCAAAAGAGCGTGCCATATCAAAGTTATATTTTTTTAAATGGAACACCCTGTATTTTTCTTGGATTTTTGAATACTTTGAGAAAAAATAAGTTGACTTTGCAAGTATCCCTATTCCTAACTCTCACCGTTTGTGAGATATTCAACGTTTTCACAAAATGAAACGTCAAAGAAATTCAATATATCAGCCCGTGAAACCAGAAATGAACGAGGAAGAAATGTTAATAATATAAATATGGACTTAGCAACAATTCTCGAGTGGGGATCTAATAACTTGGTAGAATTCAATGCAAACAAAACACAAACATGTCTTTTCTCTAGAAAAGTCGATCTCACTGTGCCTAACATAACTTTGTCAGGAGTAACCATACCACTGAAGTCATCCATATCGATGCTTGGTATTACTATCAGCAATAACCTCTCCTGGGAAAATCACGTGAGGTCCATTGCCAAAAGTGTATCCCAAAAACTTTGTTTCGTGCCAAGAGCTATTTCACCCCCACCCAGCTGCTTATGATCTATAAGGCACAGATCCGACCTGTCCTGGAATACTGTTCCCATATTTGGAGCGCGGCACCTAAACATATCCTGAGGCTATTGGATTCTGTCCAAAAAACGGCAATTCGTCTCGTCGGTGATGCCTCGCTTACAAACTCGCCCACTTGTCTGGAACACCGTAGAAAAGTTGGCGACTTGTCTCTATTTTATAGATATTTTCATGGGCGATGCTCTTCTGAAATATCAACAATCGTTCCTGCTTTGGCAGTCTCTTCGAGACTGACCCGTCAAGTTCAGTCATCACACCCCTTCGTGGTCACTTTGGAGACCTGCAGAACATCACTTTCCAAAGACTCGTTCATCCAACGAACAGCGAGGCTTTGGAACTCATTGCCTAGGGAGGTGTTCCCCGAGGCATACAACCTCCAGAAATTTAAGAAGAACACCAACTCCTACCTTCTTTCCCTTGGTTCCCACGATGTTCTCTGAACATTACAGGATATTCATTCTCATGGGAACCAGAACATAAAAAAAAAATTAGCCACGGCAGGTATACGAAATTGACCGGTCACTCAAATCCCTTTCAGCTAGTTTCTGTGGGTTGAGTGGACGATCAATATTATACAGTATGTTTTATATTATCAAGAACACTTACCGCATATTTGAACTCCAAAAACTTTGTTATTTCACCTTTTCATTTCCTTTAGAACCATATAATATTTCCCTATACCTAAATGTGGTGCTTCAGGAGTTATCGAAGCCTTTTCCAAATTGGATGAATTTTTTGAATTAACATTAAATCATCTAGTAGTCTGACGTCGAATACTGGAGAATAGTTTTTCAAAACTATTAGCAAATTGTATTTGAACACACTCAACTTACAGTTGATTTTCTTTGGGGCATTGCAATATCGGTCCATCTGTATCTACTATTTTTGGGGTTACTGGTTTTCATTAAAAAAAACAATATTGAAATTATAATACATGTTCGACATAACCATCTACTTCAATACAGCATCTAATTCTTTTTTCGAATGACCTTGTGATATTTTTCAGCATATTTGGAGTTACTGTTTGGAAGGCATTTCTAATCCTCAGTTTCATGTCATCAGGAGTGGGAGGTGGTGTACTGTATACAATATCCTTGATATATCCCAAAACAAAAGTCCAGGGATGTAAGATCAGGCGATCTCGATGGCCAGTTATAAGGACCACCTCTCCCTACCCATTCATCTATAAATTTTCTGTCCAGATAGTTCCTGACAACACGTTTGGAATGTGCCGGAGCACCATCTAATCATAGCCACATCTTCTGTCTCACATTCAAAGAAATATTTTCCAGAAGATTCCAAAAATCTGTTTTCATGAATCTTAAAAATTTCCTTCCATCCAGATGCCCGTCAAAGCAATAAGGACCAATTATGATGTCTCCTATGATTCCACCGAATGAGTTAACACTCCACCGGTTCTGGCGATCGACGGTTCAAAATAAATGTCAGTTTTCGGTGTCATAATAATGAAAGTGATGTCGATTCACCAGACCAGTGTTATGGAAGGTTGATTCGTCTGTGAATAGAGAATGTTCATAAAAGTTCATCTCTTCGTCAACTCGGTCAAGAAACCATAAACAGAAAACTAGCCCGCGTTCAAAGTCCCTTCCATACAGATGTTGATGCAGCTGAATGTGGTGTGGATGATATTTGTGTTGTCTAATAATTCTGCTCACACTCGATTGACTTATACCTGTTACATAAGCAATGGCTCTAGTACTGGTATTAGTATTTTCAATCACATATTGCAAAACTTCGAAATTGAGTTCCTCATTCCCAGTCACTGGTTTCAATATCTGTCAAATACATTTCAATCAGGATGCTCTTGATCTGGGTACTTTTATGCATAACCCCCACGCTAATAAGCAAAATTCGTAACTCTCCAATGGTTAAAATCATGTTGATTCTTTCTTCAAGTGTAAAACTTTTCATTTTACTTCTCAAATCTTCTTTTACTTCTCAACACGAGAGCAAGACAAATTCAACACAAACTTATGACAAAATATTACGCTATTCTGCTTGGAACAACAATTGAACAGAGTTGAACGTATTACTCAAGTATATGACATCAGACTACCAGATTAAATAATGTTAATTCAAAAAATTCATCGGTTTTCGAAAAGGCTTCGATGACTCCCGAAGCACTACATTCAGGTATAGGGAAATATTATATGGTTCGAAAGGAAATGAAAACCGTCGATCTCCAGAATCGGTGGAGTGTTAACTCATTCGGTGGAATCATAGGAGACACCATAATTGGTCCGTATTTCTTTGACGGGAATCTGGATGGAAGGAAAATTTTAAGATTCATGAAAACAGATTTTTGGAATCTTCTGTAAAATAATCCTTTGAATGTGAGACAGAATATGTTGCTACAATTAGATGGTGCTCCTGCACATTTCAAACGTGTTGTCAGGAACTATCTGGACAGAAAATTTGCAGATGAATGGATAGGGAGAGATGGTCCTTATAACTCCTGATCTCACACTGTTGGAGTTTTTTTATGGGTATATATCAAGGATATTGTGTACAGTACATCACAGGCTACTCCTGATGATATGAAAGTGAAGATTAGAAATGCTTTCCAAACAGTTACTCCAAATATGTTGAAAAATGTCAGAAGCTCATTCGAAAAAGGAATTTGATGCTGTATTGAAGTAGATGGTGGTCATGTCGAACATGTATCATATTTTTTTAAATTTTCCCTTAAATTTTAATCTTTCAATATTGTTTTTTTTTTTAATAAAAACCAGTGACCCCAAAAATAGTAGATACAGATGGACCGATATAACAATGCTCTAAAGAAAATCAACTGTAAGTTGGAGTGTTCAAATTCAATTTTCTAATGATATTGAAGACCTATTCTTCAGTATTCGACATCAGACTAGTAGATGAAATGATGTTAATTCAAAAAATTCATATTATTTCGAAAAGGCTTCGATAACTCCTGCAGCACCATATTTAAGTATAGGGAAATATTATATGGTTCGAAAGGAAATGAAAAGGTGAATCTCGTCACGTGGAAAAATATTGGGTGTTCCATTGGAAAAAACAAAGTTTTTGGAGTTCAAATATGCCGAAGGTGTTCCTGATAATATAAAACACACTGTATACTATTGATCGTCTACTCAAGCCACAGTAACTAGCTGAAAGGGATTTGAATGACCGGTAAAAATTCCATACACCTGCTGATTCCAATGATATTGAATTTCTTTGACAACGTTACATTTTGTGAAAAAGTTGAATATCTCACAAACGGAGAGATTTAGGTAAAGGGATAGTAAATACAGCTTATTTTTTTCTCAAAGAATTCTAAAATGCAAGAAAATACAAGGTGTTCCATTTAAAAAAATATAACTTGTATGAAAAATCATTATTTTTTAAATGTAGTTCAGATCGACATACATATACTTCCCCAGACCGTTTACTGGAAAAAAATACCATTTGGCCACGAGAGTCCGAGGCGTTTAGCTTGACTCATCCTGTATATCTTTATAATAAAAATAAATCTCGATTATTTGTAAGCGCAAAACGTGAGAACGACCGGACCGATTTTTCTTTTTTTTCAATGTTCGTTATATCCCGGGATGGTTGATTCGAAAAAGTTTCCCGGAAATTGGAAAATTTGAGTATATAAGAAATTTGAAGAAAAATAATCAACAGAAAAACCTTTTAGAGACAAGCTTTTATTCAAATGCGCTAAAAATTAAAAAATAATAGCTTTGGATGTCGACGTAGATTATTCCGTGAGTTATAGATTCAAAAGCTTGTCGCGCAAAGTTTTCAGTTCGAATACAGAAGCGACAAGCTTTTGAATATATAACTCACGGAATAACCTACGTCGCACATCCAAAGCTATTATTTTTTACTTTTTAGCGCATTTGAATAAAAGCTTGTCTTTAAAAAGGTTTTTTTATTAATTATTTTATTTTGTGCTTTTTAGTAAGTACACCTTAATCTATGCATTTTTGTTAATGCATAGTCATTATGAGGCCTTTTTCCTGCGAGTTCTGAGCTATCTAGTTCTTCAATGAGGATACCATCTGAAGATTAACTCCTACGCCATCTTTATTTTGAGAATGAATTCATAGTCTTTGACCCCGAAAACTTCCACATACCAATTTTTAATAGAATCGGACCATAATTACAAAACTCGTTCGCCATCTTGAATTTGTGAATTTTGAAAGAAAATTCATAATCTCCGACCCCGAAAACCCCCACATACTAATTTTGAGTCGAATCGGACCATAAACACAAATCTCGTCCGCCATCTTAGAGCCGCCATTTTGTTTTTTGTTCTCAAGAATTCCATAATGCATTGTCACGGGAACTATGAACACCTGCCGAATTTCACGTTAACCGGGCAACTGGAAGTGGATCAAATTTAATTTGCAAGATTTGATGACAAACATCGGGACAGGTGAAACTAAATAAAAGCTTGTAAATAAAACTATCGAGTCATTTATTACCAAAGCGGAAATAGCTCAGTGGATACACTGTCGCCTACCAAGCAGTGCCTCTAACACTCTGCTCCACAGGTTACAGGTACTGCAAAATGGGATTCTTCGTATCATCAATGATAGTGGTAGATACGCTCGAGTGGACGAAATGCACGAACAATGCAACCTAGAATATATGACAGATCACGTATAAAGATTAAGCTACAAGTTTTATAAATATTTCCTCCAGAAAAGCCCGTTGGCGCGGGATATTACCGGGATTAAAAGTCATAATTCGGAACCTAGAAGACATGGCTTAACTTACCAGTCTTTGGAAATTTATCATGGCATAACAACCACCCCTCTCCGTCTAAGGCCCCAAAAAAGTTATTTTAAAAAAAATTTCATATATAAAACGAAACCTAAGTATACCATATCATAATGGAGCCAACAACATGGCGCATGGGTTTAGCGCATCGGACTTGTATCGAAAAGTCTCGGATGCGATTCCCGCAGAATCCATTTTTTTTATATGCAATTTGAGGAACCGCAGATTTTATTTTTATTTCGAACGCTTCCGAAAGCAAAACCACTCCTTTTAACCGCTATAAATGGTAGCAAAGAGCGCAAAAGTCATGTAAGCTACAGTAATTTCAGATCTAACGATCGCCGAGTTCTCGAAACCTGTTTTTTAAATATTTTTCCCGTTATCGAAGGAAATTTTACAAAGGATTATCGGAATTCTAATATCTGAACGTTCTGATAAAACGGTCTGAAAAACTACTCAAACATAAGCGGAAACGAAGGAGGTTTGGAATTTCGTGTTTTATTAAATCTAAGTCGATTGTCTTGAGAGCACTGATTTAACATCTTCAGGGCACCTCAACTATGGCTCTTCGTGGATGCCAGTAGGGGTGTTTTGTCTGAGTGTAAGGGGGCCCTCGTTCAATACACGAAAGTGTGGGGGGGCACACTGACGGACTACTCCCTGCTTCGCCCTGACTGCGGAGATGGAGCATCATACACCTCAGCTTGGCGGATAGGGGGAGGTTTGGGGTAATGTGCAGAGATGAAGACTTTACATTTACAGGGTGTTATGTAATAAGTGTCCGATATTTTACAAGACGATTCCTCAGTCATTTAGCCCTTCATTTTTGATATACAAAGTGTTGAAAATTCATTTATATTTTGTTTTTTCCTAAATAATTTTCAAAATGATGTCGATCTTTGGACGAAAATTGGTATTTGGGGATTTTTTAATATGAGACATTCAAATTCGATCTTAGTTGTAGGGTACAGGTCTTTGTCTCTTTTGGGGACTCACAACTTTGTCGTGCATGTATGCATCACATTTTCTAGAGGAAAAATCGATCCCTCTATCATTTTTACGTGAAAAAGGTATGCGTTTCAAAAGTTGCTACAAGCAGCCGTTTTCGAGATATTTTGATTTATATTAATCGATGCATGTGTTTGTCAAAAAGTGAAACAATTTTGAAAACTTTTTTTTTATCCTACATAGAAACATTTCGAACGCTAATTTTCAAACAACAATAAACAACGGAACACTAGATATAAATCTAAATCAAAATCACAATAAATGTTCGAAAATGTCTCAATAAATGTTCGAAGTTGAGTGGAAGAGCAATTTCCATGGTGATTCGTCACTATTGAAATTGAACTCCGCCTTTAATTTTCTTCCAAAGTTAAATATGTTATATACTTCTTCTCATTGATTCGCGCACTCTTTGGAAAATTCCTGAGTATTTTAAATCGTTCTACAAGAGTTAATTATTCGATTACTTAATTCCACTTCATTTTGGATAGATGTCTGGTAAATTAAGGATTTTACATGTCTCCACAGGAAAAAAATCGAAACTGTTAAGGTCTGGTTGAGGCTCTTTCCGACTTAATCAACGGTTGCCGAAAGTTTGATCTGAAAATTCTCGCGCTTGGTTGCTAAAATGTCCTGGGGCACCGTCATGCATAAACCACATTTCATTTCGTTGTCTAAGCGGCACATCTTCCAGTAAAATAGGCAAATCTTCTTCAAGAAAATGACGGAATGAAGAATGGAACTATAAAATAATATTCTACGATTTTAATAAATTATTTTATGCACGAAATACAATTTTCTTTCATCGACTATAAAATAATCTCCAAGGATTCCTGCCCACACGTTAAGAGAGAACTGTTCTTGGAAAGTGATTCCTGTTTCGCATGGGGGTTTTTCTCTGACCACAAATGATTGTTGTGAAAATTGCGTATAGCGTTGCGTGAGGATTTGATTGATTTTCAAATAGAGGATTTTGAATAAGGCATTGGAGAAACCAACGACAGAAGTTGACACGTAACGGTTAGTCACGAGGGAGTAGTGCCTAAACTCTTTGAAGCGTTATTTTTCTGGAGCTTGTTTCCTGGTGTTCTCCTACCAGATTAAGAACTGCTTCCTCGGTTTCTGGGGTTTTTACCGACCGATGTGCTTCCTCAAAACTTCCTGTTTCCCTTACCCGAGCGTGAATTCTTGAAAACGTTTTTGAAGTAGGAGTTGTGCGGTACGGATAACGCTCCTGATACAAACGTCTAGCCTCATATATATTTCCCATAGCAAGTCCGTATGTAAAATGTATGTCAGGACACTCTGCATTGGTGAAGTTTACCATTTTTCATCAAATAATCACAATTATAATAAATAAAACTATTTAACTATGCGCCAAGATAATATTTTCAACATGACAGCACAAAAAAAAAACATTGAAATAAACTTACTAGCCTACTTGATACTTTTATTTCCAAAGAGTTCGCGAATCAATGAGGAGAAGATTGGATGCACCGATTAGTTCAAATCAAAATATCTCGAGAACGGCTGCTTGTAGCGACTTTTGAAAACCATAATTTGAATTTCTCATATTAAAAAATCCCCAAATACCAATTTTTGACCAAATATCGACATTAATTTGAAAATTATTTACGAAAAACCAAAAAAAATTAATCAACACCATGTATATAAAAAATGAAGGCCTTGCGGACCCATGCTTGTATGAACTTTTCACCTTATAAATAACTGAGGAATCGTCCTGTGAAATATCGGACACTAATTATATAACACCCTGTATATTTTAAATTTTCTCACATTTTGTACAGCAAGACAATTTGATCTGTGATATGTATATACCATTAAGATAAATGAAACTCTTCTTGCTTGCTACCAAGCAGAAGGTCGTAGGAACGAATACCGGTCAGGGTAACATTTTTATTTTATTTTACAAAAACAACGGCTGGACCGATTTGGCTTATTGTTTTTTTGAATGTTAGTAATACTCCGAATAAGGTTTCAAGGAAGAGAAAGGATTTCAAATAAAATTAAGTATTGGAAGTCTCTTTGTGCTGGAAAAGTTTTCAGGAATATATAATATATAACAAAAATGAATGTCAGTTTGTGTTGGTGAGCTCATAACTTGAGAACAGCATATTAAGAAAACGGTAAAACAGGATAATGGAAAAACGGGAAAACGGAATAACGGAAACGGGATAAAGGGGAAGCGAGTTAACGGGATAACGAAAAAACGGAAAAACGTAATGAAGGGAAAACGGGATTACGGCAGGCAGGCAGAGTCAAAGACATAATTTAGAAGGAACAACAAGAAAAAACTTAGGAAAAAATTAATTGTACGCGAACGAGAGTTTTCAGAAAAAAAGGGATTATAGAAATTCCGACAGGACAACGTCTGTCGGGTCAGCTTGTGTATCTCTTTTCAAAATATAATTTTAGGAAATATTTTTGTAACATATTTAACTTTTCTGGTTTAGGTAGGTTATTCCCATAAAATATTGATTTTCAGTTGAAAACATATGCCTATGTTTGTATTTCGCATTATTGCGTTTTAATGATTCAATAATAAAATATTTTTCCATTATTATTTATTATTCATCAATTACTCTAATATTATTCTCGAAATTCCACACAAAAAATATTTATGTTTTTATTCTTTTAACAATATAAGTACTTGAAGGGCCCAGGTAAAATGTATCGAATATAGCAAAAGAAATATCAATTCATCAAAATCGAAGCTGTTTAGAGGTGAAAACCTTTAGTGACTCTAGCAAGAATTGTATATGGCTGTGCCAAGATTTCCTAGTCGACAGAAATCTGTATCAAGGGAGTCTGGAGTCAAGGATTGCGCATTTTATGACTGAAAGGAATCGAATTAATATGATTTGAGAAAATCGCAAAAAAGCCTTCATTCCAGTGCACTCAATTTAATTTTTGATATGGGAAAAACTATGAGTTGCATTTGAATATATTATTAGATTCAAGGAATTCGGAATGGCAGATCCGATATTATTGTGTTATGAATATCGAAATTCACCTATCCACTGTTTCCATCGGTATTTCGCAAAATTAGTATTTCAGGGATTTTGGGGTCATAATTATTCAGATGAACACGTGGATGTAAAATGACGATAAATTTTATGTGAATGCTTCATATGATTCTGGTTATGTGTGTCTGAATAGTTCTGATTTATGGAACTGGAAATATGTTGGCATGACTGGAAAATGATTGGTCATGGATATGCTGGAATTTATTTTCTGAATGTTGTAGGATCCCTGATCTCTGATTTGTAATACATGACTTCATAAAGGTTCAAAGTGTAGTAATGTTCATATACAGAGTTTCAATTCACTCGGAAATCAGAAATAGGTGTAAAGTTTATTTTTTCACATAGTTAAGAGTAAAGTTAATACAAAATGTTTGATTAGAATAGAATATAGGATTTTTCAATCAGCTTCAAACTAAAAACATTTTAAACAAATAATTACCCTTTCTAACACTTAACATTTTATATTTAAAATTTTATTATTTTTTATATTTTAATATATATATATATATAAATATAATATTATTTTATATATTAAAAATTCAGATAAAGATAAAATATGAGAATGATTAGATAGACTATTTAGTTAGTTGCATGTGCATTTCAAAATTTGTACAGGGAGTTCCAAATTGGACACTTTTGAAGGTAAGGTCCTGTTTTCAAACTAGATAGATGAAAACTGATGACTGTGTCTGAGGGTAAATTTTTATGACAAACTTAATGGTGAAAACCGAATATAGATTTCTATCATCGTTTCTGTGTATAGTTATTCTAATCCCAATTGGAACGGCAATAAAAATAAGAGCACTACGAGGAGTGTTCATATGCGCTGCCCGGCAAATGGAAAATGTATATACTACCAGTGTTTCTACTTTCAAAGCGTTCCTGGTACAATCATAAAAAAGTTCTGTCGTGTGGAAGAGAATTCCTTCTCGAAACTTTTTATGTCGGTCCAATTGGGATTAGAAATACTATAAAATTTTTAAATTTTAAAAGTTGCTGTAACTTCTTTCCTGTCAAAAATTCTTTGTTTCTATGAAAACATTTCTGAAGCACTTTTTCACGTAGAATTCGATGGTGTAAGTTATTTATTTTTTCAAATCATTTATCAATAGTAATTGATGTTTTTTTTTAATGAGATAGCCTGTATAATCTTGCATATTTCAATAGAGCTTGAAATTACCATTCCAAAAATGTAGCATACTTGATGTTTTGCTAGAGTCACCTTTGGAATGTAGAGCTTTTAGGTTTTTTCGTGTAGACTTTGAAACGTACACTATGATCAAGTAGGCTTTGGACGACGCGGCGATAAAACAAAAAGCAAGTGTTCACTAGAAGCTATCAAATGTTAAGAAAGCTGTTCACAGCCGTAAGTAAAACTCATAGTTTCAATAAAACTGATAACAATTTATACTATATTTTCTACTATTAAATGAAACTCCAACAATAATAATAATAAAGAACAAACAAGAACAAAATATTCCTTCAGAGGAGGTGTTTGAAATGTCTACCAGCTTCTCCTACACACAGGCCGCACCTTTTTTGAACATTTCCTGCCGAATTAGTTCAATGGGAGTGAGTGAAGCAAATTTTTTCATCACTTCCGCTTCCAATTCGTGTCTAGAGTTGGTCGGTAATTTAAAAATAGGATCTTCCAACCTTCCCCAGAGGTAAAAATCCATAGGCGTTAGGTCCGGTGACCTGGCCGGCCAACGGTTGGGTCCTTATTTGGCTATCCAATTATTGCCAAAATTTGCATCCAAAAAATTGTTGACAATTGCAGTGTGGTGAGGCGAAGCCCCGCCTTGCAGAAAATGTATTTTTCTGAGCTCTATTAGCGGCAATTCATCAACAAGGGGTTCAATTTGTTGCGTTAACATTTCTAAATACGTCTGAGATGTGAGAGTGCAATTATAAATGAACCGGCCGATAATTCTACCCCTAAAAACACCTGCCCAAACACTTAATCCAAATCTTCCTTGACTTCTCTGCTCCACAATAGAATGAGGATTTTGTTGTGCCCAATTGTAGCGGTTGAAAATGTCGGCTCTGCTTACATAAGCTTCGTCTGTCCAAATACAATTTAACGAAAAATCAAGCACTTTGTTGTAATGTTTCAGGAACCACTGGCAAAAATACATACGCCGTTCAAAATCTCCTGGTCTGAGTTTATGAACTCTTGTGGTACTGAATGGCCTGAATTTGTGCTTTTTCAAAATCTGCCTGACGTTAGTTCTTGGTAGGCCTGTAGATATTTTTAAATTTCGTGTTGACGTTTTGGGATTATCTGCAACAGCTCCTGAAACGACTATTTCTTACAACTCTCTATCCCTATTTGATGCATATAATTTTGGTATTTTCTTTTCAAATTGACCACCATCAATTAGGTTGTGTCGCAATCTTGCGAAAATGTCTCTAAAAGGTTGTCTTCTCTCTGGATACCTCTCGTGGTACAAATTGCTTGCTGCCTCTGCATTTTCCCCGGTTCGTATAAAACAGACTATCATATCCCATTTTTCATAATTCTCATACTTCATTGCAAATGTGTTTGAAAAATGAACAAAAACCACTAATTGAGGAGCGTCTTCACTGCTCAAATCAAAATTTGGCAGCTAATACTTGCTTTCTGTTTTATCGCCTCGTCGCGTTGTCCAAAGCCTACTTGGTCAAAGTGTGCGTTTCAAAGGCTACTTGAAAAAACCTGAAAGCTCTGCATTTCAAAGGTGACTCTAGCGAAACACATCAAGTGTGTTAAATTTTTGGAATGGTAATTTCAAGTTCTATTGAAATATGCAGGTATATACAGGTTGCCGCATTTAAAAAAATAATGTTTCCATTAATAACTAGTGATATATGATTTGAAAAATAAATTACTTAAACCATTGTCTACGCAAAAAAGTGTTCTGGAAATAGAGATTTTTTTACAGGAAAAAAGTTACAGCAACTTTTTGAAATTGCACATTTTCGAAAAACATGTAACTCAGAAACGATGATAGATATAGATATGCGGTTTGCACCATTAAGTTTGTCATAAAAATTGACCCTCAAAACACAGCCATCAGTTTTCATTTATCTAGTTTGGAAACAGGACTTTCCCCTTAAAAGTGTCCATTTTGGCTCACTCGGTACATATTGCGTTCAACAACAAATTTATTGACACGACACATGTTCCTAAATGCGATTTCATTTTCATTTAATC
Organism: Gonioctena quinquepunctata; assembly: GCA_018342105.1. Lineage (NCBI taxonomy): Eukaryota > Metazoa > Arthropoda > Insecta > Coleoptera > Chrysomelidae > Gonioctena > Gonioctena quinquepunctata. The sequence continues at coordinate 28,377 of JAFIRS010006069.1, read as the reverse complement.
ATCCCTATGCTAATGGTTTGATTGTTGTATTTTGTGTCCGGAGGCTGGAAGAGTTGACTGACGTGAAATCAGGTCACATGACTTTCTTTCCAACTGTTCGTAGGACCCTTTTAACGTTCCCATCGACGACGACGAGGACGCGCGCGTGTCTCCCGACGCAGCTGATGTGTGTATGTGTGTGATTTCTGCATAAGTGCATTGTGACGGATGCAAGCCCGGCACCCTATCCCCGCAACCCTCTCTCCCGGACACCGTAAGTGCATTAACGTGTCGAATATATGCGAAAAAATACACCGTGCTCGAACCTAATACGACAAGGATGAGAATCGATCACGATGTTTCGCTGTCAGGATGAGCCATTCAGCCGGTCACCTTTTCAGTTTTATGTATACATATATGTCTGTGTATTATGGGACTGGGGTCAGAGGATCAGCTTTTTTTTCCTAAGAACATTTATTCAGTTTCATTCTTGTTTGGAAATGTATGTGGTTTGGTATGCGTTGACGAAACTGAAACGTTGATGGATCCATTCCCAGTAAACCAAAATATGTGTCTGAAACATTTCTGGAACCGATCATTTTCAATTTGAAACATTTCATCTTTTGACGCGGACACGTTCCTGAAACATGGCAGAAACTAGAAATGACCTAGGTGTGAAACGTTTCACGAGGAATGTTTCACGTGAAACATTTTCGATACGTAATTGAAGAATACATAGAAATACATATCTGAAACATTGCTGAAACCAATCATTTCACGTGTCATCTGACACGTTTCTGGAACATGGTAGATACAAAACATATCCGATGTATGATGCAAGAGAGGAAGAGTTCAAAATACATTTTTACAATTTCTGAATCGACTCTCGGTATAGCTATTGATTCATGGAGTGGAAGTGAGAAGGTAGGATTTCATCATGCTTTATTAATCATACAACAGTATTAGTCATACAATATAAAGATTGGTAATTATTTGTTTCCTTCCCTCTTATATCTAAGGGCTGCTTGGCGAAACCATGTTGAGGTGCACCTTTCAGTCACTCCAGTTCTTTGTCTTACCATATTTGTATCATCAGTGAAATAGCTGTAAATAAAAATGCAACTCATAAACTATAATGATTAAATTGATTGAGGAAAGCTGAATACACTGTGTAGTAATAAATAGAAGAGGAGATTTTGTATTAAGTGTATATTTATAATTAATTAGCAAAGCGCTTTCGACTCACATCATCATCAGTTCTCTATGTATTCCGTCCATTCGGATAAAGACCTCACTTCCTTTGCCATTGAACTGGATGTATTAATTGACAATCTTTCCAAAAGTAAAAAATCAAACAAAAAATAAGGAATTTCTGCCAATTCACTATTTCGAAATATCAACTCAACTTTAAAGAGATTCCCAGTTATTTGAAGAAGTCTAGTCACTTGAACTTGAACACATCTTTACAAAAATTGAAGGAGAAAATTTGTAATAACAATCTCATATTAACAAAAGCCGACAAAGGCAATTGTCTTGTTATACTTGATCAAGTTGATTACATTAACAAAGTAGAAAACTTTCTGACTTCCAATAAATTCATCCTTCTCAACTCTGATCCAACCAACAAATTCATCAATAAAACAAAAAACTATATTAAAATTTGTGAGAATCTTTTCATTGAATTCAATAAAACTTATAACCTAATCCCTAGCAACCCACTAACACCTATGCTTTACGGGCTTCCCAAGATCCACAAGGATGGGATTCCACTCAGACCAGTGGTAAGCTTTTACAACACTCCGGTCTCCATTTTGTCATCCTTTGTTCTTCAAGTGGTAAAAAACATCACCAATTATAAACCAGCTAATCAACGAAATCAAAAACCTTCAATTGAACTCCAACACCTTCATGATATCCTTCGATGTCAACAATCTTTTTACTTCTATCCCAAAAAGTGAAACTTTACCTTTAGTCTCCAATTTACTTTCTAAACACTCTGTCTCTGAATCAATTAAAACTGACATTTTAACCTTAATTAATTTTGCTTAATTTTTTTTTAAAACAAATTTTATAGTCAACCAGACGGATTAGCAATGGGTAACCCCCTATCTCCTTTCTTAGCCGACATATTCATGGAAAATTCAGAGAATTTATTCATTATCAATAAAATCAACAACATTTCGAAATGGTTCCGTTACGTAGACGATTGCCTAGTCTTTATCGAAGGCAATACTAATGATGCCTATAATATACTCAAATCATTAAATAACTTACATCCCAAAATAAAATTCACCCTAGAAATTGAATCCGATAATAAATTAAATTTTCTTGATCTAACTATAACCAGAATCAACGACAAACTAGACTTCTCAATCTATAGAAAACCCACCCAGACGGATCACATCATCCCCTCCAACTCTAACCATCCCAGTCAACACAAAATGGCTGCCTTTAATTGTTTCATTAACATATTACTAAATACCCCCTTAAGCCCAGTTAATTTTGACACTGAAGTCAACATAATCAAACAAATTGCGGTCAACAATGACTACAATCCGTCCATCATTGATAAACTAATTCTAAAATTCAAATCTCGCAATGAAAAGAAGTTAGCTTTCAACTCCATTCCTTCGGACAACTTAGCCCCGGTCAAATATTTTTCTTTACCCTTTTTTGATTCCAACATATGTAATGACGTTTCCAAATTTATAAATAAAACAATTCCTGATATAAAAATTTCATTTAGTTCCTCTAACAAGTTGAGCAGCTTTCTAGTTAACTCGAAAGACAGAATTGATAAGTTGAAGAAGAGCGGTGTTTATAAGCTCCACTGTTCTGATTGTTCTGCCTCCTACATCGGTCGAACTTGCAGACCTCTTATCACTAGAATAAATGAACACTTGAAGAAGCCTGACAAATCTGCTTTCGGACATCACCCGAAATTCAACAACCATAGTTTTAGCCCTAACAAAGATTCCAAAATTCTTCACAACATAAACAATAAAAACTACCTGAGACTGGACTTGTTCGAAGATTTGGAGATCTCTAAAGAATTAGCCAAAAATGACATTTGCCTCAACTCCCAAGTTAATTGGAATAGAGATTTCTTTCCCCTTCATAAAAGGATCATCACTTAATTATTACCTTACTCAATTCTTCTTCTCTTTTCTAACCTTTTAAACTCTTTCAGTAATTTGAATTCATTTTTTACTTCCTCATGTTGGTACTTCATCTCCCAAGTTGATGTGTGACACTTGACATTTGAAGTTGTCATTGACACTTGACATTTGAAGTTGTCATTGACACTTGACTTTTGAAGTTGTCATTGACACTCGACATTTGAAGTTGTCATTGAACTATCACATTCTCATATGGTCTTAGGTATCTTCAACACGTTTTATTCGTCGAACCTAAACATCTACAAATTATAAACATGTCCTCTTTTATTGTAACATTTCCTGTTACCTGACTATGTAAGTACTCGCCTATCATTTTTCTACATTTTCCAACCTTTGTTATGTTTCATCTCATATCAATCAGAGTATTCAATTTTCAGGAAGCACTGATGATGACGTGAGTCGAAAGCGCTTTGCTAATTAATTATAAATATACACTTAATACAAAATCTCCTCTTCTATTTATAATGATTAAAATTACAAACAGATACAGGTCCAACAATGGTCCATTTAATTTTTAATCCACATAAGTATGGCAGTGAAGAATTGCCTAGAATTATTCTCACACTATAATATAGCCATTAACTGAGCCATTATAACCATTGTTGATTCAACAAATTAATCGGAATGTCTGCTAATTCAGGTAGTGTATAAAACAAAAACAAAACAGTATGAACAAGCTCCTCATATAAAAACAGCATGCACACTAGAGATAGGTATACCTATATGATGCACACGAATAAAAATTCAAGAGCATATTAGAGCTAGTTCATGAATCCCGCCACATTTTATTTAACATCCAAATTCATCATTTGTATTTCTATTGAAACTATCCCAGTAAACCAAAATATGTGTCTGAAACATTTCTGATACAACTAATTTTTCATTTGAAATGTTTCTTTTGACTCAGATACATTTGTGAAACATACCAGACACCAGAAATGACCTACGTATGAAACGTTTCAATTAAAATGTTCCTGGAACATATTTTAACGGTGTTCGAATACATTTCACATAATTCATGAAAAGTAGGTAGGTTGAGCCAGGAATAAATGATTATAATGCAATAGTTGGTATTTGAAATAAATATAGGCTTTTTCTGTTTGTTACAATAACACTTACTGATAACTAATATTTGGGGGTTTCAATGTTTTCTGAATCCGTTTTTGCTTCAGTGATGATTATGTTAATTGACATTTTTCCTGAAAATGAATAAAACAAGGTCTGAACAGATTATTCTTATTCTAGCCACTAATATATATATATATATATATATATATATATATATATATATATATATATATATATATACATATATATTATACAAAATGTACTTAACATTAGGTGGATTGTTATCTACAGTTTCCCTTTTGAACCTTAGAGTTGCCGATCGAAACCAGGTAGCAGTGTGTTTTTCGAATGCCGTGTCAGACATACTAGAAAATCGCTTTCATGCATTATCTGAAAAAAATTTCAAGTGAACACCATTTCTAGTTAATTGATCTAAATATTATTTTTGCAAACAAACTATATCTCTTGTCATCGAAAAAAGGCAACATTAAAATGAATACTTCCATCTGAATATTCGGAAGCCTTCATATTTTGTAATCATTGAAGAACCATGTACCTTTCAGAGTTGATATAACTTACTATAAAATTATTGGGGGGATACTTATTTTTTCATACCACGAACACTTTCTGGTCAGTTTGTTGGAAAACATTCTCATTAGGCCTCTTCTGATCAGGTCATTGGAGAAAATACAGTCCTATAATTCTCCTCAAAAGTCTCTTTATTTTGAAAATTATTTCCCTATCCATATGTATTGAAATAATAACCAGTACAAACATAAAGCTGAAAAGCAATGTTTACATTAATACATAAAAAGTTATTTGAAATGTCAGCGTTGCAGTTCTTCTGATTTGTCTGTTTTCCATTGAATTCTATGAAACAATGTTGAAGACAATCAGCAAGTGCATGCAGGCAGCACGCACCAAATCAACAATTCACCAATATGAATGATTATTTCATGAATTCAGGATTAAATCGTTTAGATCCGATAGACTGTTTTCGGAAGTTATTATGTTTGCACCAGACAGATGAGAAAACTCTTAAATAAACTACCAAAATAGTAAAGACGCCATAACTTAACCTCCAAAATGAGTTCCTAAAATATACAGTTTTACGTACCTGATATTGGCGTTTCATTGTAATTTAACTCTCATTTGAAAAAGTGTATAACCGACGACGATTTCAAAGAAATGTTTGAAGATGGTCTACAGCATAACAACAAATACCAAATACCACTGTGCTGATCATTGATGGTTGTCCGCAAAACGTGCGTTCAGAATGTTTCAAATAATTCGATTTGGGGTTCTGTTGAAACGTTCCATACACATTATGTGTTTACTGGGGTAACCTATAATAGGGATCGTATATCAATTATTTACATACCTGTTGATATTTCTGACGAGTATTTATAGTCATAGACCTCAAATTGAAATTCACGGCCATGCAGTCCGAACACATTCGATAAAACTGATAAATGATAAAAGTAACCAAACAAAAAAAGTCACAAGACTCAAAATGGCCAGACCAGTTGTCGTCGTAGGGCGATGAGTAAATTTCGGAATGTCCTCATTGGTCACAATTGATCACGTGATACACTAGAGCCCGGTGGCCTGTCGATACAATCATAATAGCGCGGGTTCTTTGTAAGAATATTTGTATTGTGTCTTTTCCTTTCAGTTATTTCATAGGAAATATTTGGATGATTCAGATATATGTCTTTTGTTAACATGTTTCATCTGTGTATTTGAAACATTACAGACACACTGCTCCGCACATGAAATGTTTAGGATACATTTCTGGAACGTATCTTTTGAATGTTTCAAATGGTACCTATTACGGTTCCGTTGACATGTTTCCGTCACCTTATGTGTTTATTGGGTTGGTGTTACTTGATAATTGAGGAATGACTTATTTACAAGAACACCGTGAGAGATCAGGAAGTCGACAGAAATGTCTTAATACTGCAAAATCTAAATTGAAAATTCAAAAAAACCCCTCCACATAAAACCTAAAAATTAAATCTTTCATGTGCAAACTATGTAATAATATATATATATATATATATATATATATATATATATATATATATATATATGATTGGATTCATTAATTTCAACCATTTCAAGAAATAATCTTTAGATACATTTTTTTCTGAATGTAACATGCTATTGAAACAGGCCATAAAATATCATTCGAGAAAGCACAAGTTTTACATTCAGAAAAAAAAATATCTAAAAGATTATTTCTTGAAATGATTGAAATTAATAAATCCAATCAAAATATGAACAAAAAAACAAATATCGAAAATCTTAGTAGTAGTAGCTAGCAGTAATTTCAAATCTTTCAATGTCACTTGAAACGTCAAAGCTATACCACCATTCCGACCAATGTTTTCATATTTTACGTTTTCTTTTTCTAAAAGTTAATGCTCGTCAATCAACCACTCACATTACTGTGAGTACTCCCTTCATTTCAAGTATTTTTTCTCAATAATGTAATTTACATATTTTAGGACCCTGAAGAAGTTTCAAAATTGAAACGAAAGCTTGGTCCAAAGTATTAGAGAGTTTTTCATATTTCAACACTTTTGCTGATTGAAAATCCCCGTTATTCCCCACTGTTTATATATTGGTATATATTGTTATGTTATGTTATGCCAGTTGTAAATTTTAAAAGACTAAAAACCCACAAAAAGAATAAATACTAGATGGTTAATGGTTTCAAGAGTTTGTTTGTGAATAACTTTTGAAATTCTATGTATATTGTGAGCCTAGGTAGAATATGGATAGATAAAAATGTCAAAATACTATAAAACTATCAATTTCATACACTGTCAAAATTATTATAACTCATAATTGCTCAAAAGACAATAAAAAGTCTAAATTTACAAAATTTTCAGGAATAAACAGTAATCAACACATTAATAAATTTGAAACATACAGTATATGAAACTGTAGCTAACAAAAAGTAGCCAATGATAGAACAGCAAATGTCTTTATAAAAATAGCCAATCAGGGAATAGATGGTCAGGTGTAAAATTGGAAATTGTGGGAGAGTAGCAATGAGATGGTATCAGAAGCAATTATTATTGAAATTTGTAAATAATGATAAGAGTGGAAAAATAATTGTATATATAAATTATGCAATATAAATATAAACAGTGAAAAGTGACAATTTAGTGCACCAATTCAAAAATTCAAATGAAAAAAACAAGGAGAAAAAGATGTATCTAGGCGATAGAAAACAAAGCTTCGAGGAGATCGAAAATAAATTTCCAAGTGGATGCCACGCAAAAATTTCACTAGAAGAAAATTGGAATAATCCCATCATTTGGTAAACAAAACCAATATTACCTTAATGATAACATATCCACAGATCCAAGTGCTGATTTCCGCATCTAAGTAGTTCCTGATTCATGGTGTTGCAGTCCTGACAGCGATTGGAGAGAGGAGACATCCTGATTCATGGTATAATTAGAACACCAACAGTTCCAACCAGGTATAAAACTTTAATAGTGCTCTTCCGGTCCTGAACTATTTCACCAATAACATATTTCACATTCGAAGAACTTTATGTCTCCCTATTTTGAACAATAACAGAGAACGTCACTCTCACGGAAAAAGTGAGGTTTTCTTTATCTATCCATGATCTGATTTATTATTATTATTATCCGTGAATATTTGTTTGATTCACCCTAGTATAAGTTATTTCTCGTAGGTCAGGTATTATTAAGTCTTCCTGAATGAAGGAGATAATTGCTTTTTGATATTTTGTTGTTTGTTTTCTCACAATGATCAATAACATACCAAAGACCATTCAATAAACTGAAGTTAGCCAGCAGTGGCAGTGCCTCTATTGCCTTGAACCGGCCACCTTGAGATGAGGGCGTACCAACTGTTGCTTAGCCGTGGTGAGGAAAATAATAATTGTTGGTAGCGTGACGAGAGAACAGTGACGTTCGCTGGCAATTATTATTACAGCATACAATACAGGGGCAAAAATATTACAATATTATATTTTAAAAAATTATCATTATATAACAATATAACAATATATATATATATATATATATATATATATATATATATATATATATATATGTATATATTTTCGGGTTGTCGATCAGGTTATCGACGCTCTTTTGCAACTTTTCCTTGGGTGCGCGCAACAGTCCTATTGAGGATAGTTGCCGAATATTCTCTTTCTGTGTTTTCGTTGAAGAATCTTTAACCTTGAAAGTGTACAATGGGGCGTTAATGAAGGGTTGTGCGGGGGTGAGGGTAGAATGTAGGATTCGGTTGGAGAAAGGGGTGGGCAGTGAAAGGAAACGCTTTGAAGATGAATTGAAACTGTTATGCATAACACACCGGAAAGTGTACTTTGGGGGCTTTGGGGGGCTGTAGAGGGTCTGGGGTTGAAAATGGAGGGTTGTGCTCATTGAGACTTTTGATCAGCATACCGAATACTATCTTTTTGCAGAGTTTCAGCGAATTTAGCCGAGAGCCATTTTCCATAAGGATTTTGCAGGGTCCTTTATCGGAGTAAATTAATTAAGACGTAGACTCAACGATTTGATGTTGTTGTTTTGCTATTAACCTACGTTGCCTAGGTAGCTTACTTGTATTTAAATTTCATACTATATCATTTGGTGTAGGTATTTTGTTTTTATTTTATTTACTTAGCGGTTTCCCGTCGCGACGACGCTTGGATCAAAATACTCATATTTAACATACAATACATATAATTTTACGTTTTAAAGGATTTTTGTGTCGAGGTTTTTACATTTTTTTATTAAGTTTTATTTCATGCTTTTAAAACTTTATATATTACTAGTAGCCATGCTACGATCGACACTCTATCCCCTCATTCACACAAATACTTTCCGGGACGAAACACGAAATTTCTCTCACGATATCTTGCCCCGCCGAAATCTGCGTGTTTTGACAATAGTTTTATTTTCACTTGTAATACCACTAGAGGTTAAATTATTTCCGGAGGCGAAGACAAGGGATAATTTCCTCAAAATATTCATGAGCGAGAAAAAATTTCCGGAAATAATTTACCCTCGTGTGGTATTCGCTAAGAACATTTCACACCAGATTGTGTTTGAAAATTGAATAATTCTAGAATTTATTTTTTGACTCTCAACAATGTAATTTTTTTTTTTCGACAAGACACTAGCAAAACAGAATGTTTTGATTGACTTAATTGTTTAGTTACCATGGCAACTATATTAAACCTTAACTTAAAATGTACTTGAGTTCCGAATCTGTCAAGCGGCACGACGTGAAAATATTTTTTTCGCTTCGGTCAAGAAAGTAAAGAAACTATTCTTTAGGACATTCAGCAGTTAACACCCGCGAATACTAAAAAATCATCAAGAATATGGAGGCAGTTAACAAACTTTCGCGAAGAAAAATCGTATGATTTTGATAGAGCGGATATACCTGTGGAGGAACTGGCGCTTATTCTTGAAGACTATGGGTTCAATATGCGGAAGAAGAACTCCGAAGACTACAAGGAGAGTGTAGTAAGAGTTTTGTGGAATTCCGCAGCCAAGCAGTTGCAAGAATATTTTTTTAAAAGGTACAATCGCAAATTTAATCCATTTTCTGATATAGAAGTTGAAAACGCAAGAGCTGCAAAAAATGCCAAGTGCCGGAAGTTACAAAAGGGCCCAGCCAAGAGAAAGACAAGTTCATCCGCATTATCAACAGACGAGTTAAAAAAGTTATTGAGCTTTGTGATGAAAAGACCTCGGCTGCTCATGAATTGGCCTGGCGAGGAAATTAAGGAGCTGCAGCATGCATGGAATATTTTGTGGAGGAAATTGATAATCAAAGAAAACCAATAGGTCACATTGAATATAATCCAGTTTTCTCTAAAACTACTCGAAACGGTTAAAAAAAATGGCTGACAGTAAGTGGTTAGTACCAAATATACTCAATGAAGAAATATACCTTATGTCTTTGTGTCCTGCCCATATGCTTTACGACTTCGTCCGAATATGTCTGTGTTCCATGTGTCCTGACTAATAAGTTCATCCCGTTATTATTACTGTGCTGTTCTATAAGTTATATTTGATCGTAAAGTACTTTGTTCAAGGTCCTACTGATTTGAGTGTTAATTTACCAAAATAAAATTATAGTTTTAAAAAACTATAAAGAAACGGTTATATGTATAGCAACATGGGCTAAAAAGTTAAGAAAAATTAGAATGAAGTAATTGACCCAAAAATTCCCTTTTATGTAAAAAAGCGTGTGGTGCTTGATGACAGTTGTGTTAAGTTTTTATCGCTATCTATTTGTGAAAGTAGATTCATTATGAAAAGTAAGTGAAGAGCACCCCACGCTTTTTTACATAAGTTAATTTTTTTTTATCATCGACTTTATTATTATTTTTAACTTTTTAGTCTATGTTGTCCATACAAGCGTGAATTTCAGTCCATAGTGCTACAAAAGATTATAAACATTACGGGAGAAAAACTCTTCGATTGCTTCATCCACATGGGATTGAAGTTTTTACAATTTTTTTGTTGAAAGTGCTGAGACCAATTTAAGGCACTCACCAAAGATTTGTAATGTAACAATCAGGCATTCTTTTTTCTGACAATCTTGGTGAGAATATCAGGACATAGCTATGAAATTATTGTATTGTCATCGGTTGTTAGTACGTGAGCAAAATTTCAGATATTTCTGAAATCTGGAAGTGGGTGAAAATTAATTCCAAAGATTCCGTTACATTCGCTCAGGTGAAGCTAATGAAACAGCAAAATACTAATTTTTCAGTTTATATTCTGCTTGAGACTGAATTATTTTCATTTCTGGATTTTACACACAGGTTATATCTCAAAAAGTATTGGTTATGGGAGAATGAAATTTCGCAAGAGCATTATATTCCAGGGGAAGGTACGTAATGAGGGAGTTTTGACCAATATTCGAATTTCAAGTGGTTAAAACTACCCCCTGAATAGTTTTATCAATACCTAAAATCGGCTATAGGAAATAACAAAATTGGAGCAAATATCGAAATGTAAGTAAACCACTTGAATATGATTTCCATATATTCTAAACCAACATTCAAAACTTGCATTGAAACAAATGTACATGTTATCCATCGACAGATAGGTTAAGACTTGAACCGCTGAAAAACCCGAGAAAAATTTATTGTCGCCATTATTTTCAACCAAACGACATTATGAACTCCGCGCGTTGGAATTCAAAATTTTTCGTCAGTTAATTGCCTAGTTGTTTCCAGATGTTGGTTTGATTCATTCCAACACATCAAAGAGTAAACTCGGTAAACGAGGAAATAATTCAGCACCACTAAATTATTTAGCTGGCCATTATCGTAAAACAAAATCACACTAACGTCGAAGGAATCATTAAAAACAAATCTGGAAAGCATAAAGCACCATGTCTATTTTATATGTTCATTTGCGGTGGTAACGACGCGTTCTGTGTCATTTGCGTCCGAAATGGTTGCATCGGAGCTTGAGTTTAGTTGATGATTGGATTTCATTTCATTTGAATACATGCAGATATAAATCGACCTTCTATATTCGGATGAGTAAATGCCTGTCAGATGTAATTCAGTATATTTTTATGGCATGGAAATATATGAACATTATTCACATCACAGTACAAAAACATATCTAACATGAATGGGTGTTTTGTGTTTGTTCAGAATATATAGAGAGAAGAAAGAGAAATATACTTTATTGTCAAAGAATAAACATGTTCTTATTGACAAAGTTAAAAATACAATTTTTTTACAATAATTGTAGGTAAATAATATAAAAATCAATTATAGTAACTACACATTAATGAAGTAGTATGTCAGATGCGCCAAAAAACGTATTTCTCATAATTACACAAGAGTATAAAACATTTTTTAATAAATATACACATAAGATACAAACAAATTTTAACATATAAAACACAAATATATAGCTGTACAATTGAACGAAACTGCATACTCCACCAATTTTCTGTACAATTGAACGAAACTGCATACTCTACCAATTTTCTGAATAGTACTCTTCCAAATTATAGTAAGCTCTCTCAAGTAATACATCTTTAACAGACTTCCGAATTTTTTTAAAAGAGTTAATACACTTTATGTGTAGGGGTAGGTGATTATATATTTTTATGCCTTCATATATAATTGGTCATTGGTCAAGGTCGAGGAGGGTATAGGCAGAGGTAGATTCAGATTATTTATCCTACGTGTTCTGTGATGAATCTGATGACTTGCTGAATTATCACGGTTTTTAAAAACTGAGCACACGGTTTCTAATATGAATAGAGAAGATAGAGTGAGTATTCTCTCAGAGACAAATAGCGGTTTGCACGAATGTTTGGGAGATACCCTACAGATGTATCTTAATGCTCGCTTTTGCAAAATGAATATGTTATTGAGCCTTTGTTGGCTGCACATGCCCCAGAAGGCAATTCCGTATCTGAGGTGGGACTCCACGAGGGCGTAATAAACTGTTTTTGCTGTTTCAGAACCAATCTCGCTTGTGGCCATTTTAACGGCATAACCTGAGGCCAGTTTTTTACTAAGAAACAAAATGTGTTCTTGAAATTTCAGCTCGTTGTCAATTATTAGGCCAAGAAATTTGGTGTTGTGTTCACGATCTAGTGTATATAGCCAATAGTTATACCTTCAATGTCACGCTTGAAGGAGAGTAATTTGGTCTTGTTGATATTCAATGCTAGCAAATTACAGTCGCACCATTCCTTAACTTTTTCTAAATCGTTCTGGATATTTTTCTTCAATGCTGAAGAATCTCTTCCGTGCCACAAAATAGTGGTATCATCAGCAACATTAAGAAGCGCTAGATCATTTAGGTATAACAAAAAGAGTACTGGTATCAAAACTGACCCCTATGGAACGCCGTAGTTAATGTTTCCGCAGAGTGAAGAATTCTGTCCGATGAATACTTTTTGCGTCCGGTTCGTCAAATAAGACTGGAACCAGTCAAGCGCACATCCTCTAAATCCATAAAATTCAAGTTTTTGCAGCAGTATTCTGTGACTTACACAATCAAAGGCTTTTGTTAAGTCACAGAACGCTGCTGCAACTATTTTTCCATCGTTAATTTGACCATAAAGATGTTCCAATAGTTTAAACATTGCATCATTTGTACTCTTATTACTTCGAAAACCGAACTGGTTGTGGTTTAATAGGCTGTGATGTTCTAAGAAGGTCATGCGAGTCTTCACAAGTTTTTCGATTAATTTGGAAAGTGTCGATAGCAGTGAAATAGGCCGATAATTAGAGGGTTGGTCGATTTTCCCCCCTTTATAAAGCGGAATTACCTTTGCTGATTTCAGACACGGAGAAAAATGCCCAGATTGCCATGAGTTATTGATAGCGGAAGCTAGTGCATCTAATGCAGAATCAGGCAAATTTAAGAAAATATTCACTGATATACCATCCTCCCCAGCAGAATTTTTGTTTCTGATGCTCAGGAGGACTTCTTTCAGTTCCTGGGTATTGGTAGGAATAAAATAAAAGGAATCTTTGGGGGTTTCAGTTTTCAAATAACTCATGGGGTCTGTGGAGGAAGTCATATTTGATGTTATTTTGCTTGCAATATTACAATAGTAATCATTGAGCTGGTTGGGAGAAAGGTCCTCATAAAGGTCAACTTGATTTTTACGACTTGTTTGACGAATTTCATTCATTATATTCCAGCATTCCTTATGTTTATTTTTTGTGGCAATTAGTCTATCATTGTAATAATTTTGCTTCAAGATTTTAATGAGTTTTCTGTACAAACTTCTATAAACATGAAAGTATTCATGGAAATGTATGTTATTAGTATATATATATATATATATATATATATATATATATATATATATATATATGAAAGAGAGTAATATCGAGGGGACTGTTAAAAACAAAATGGAAGGAATTTAATGGACATAGCCCTCAGAGAAAAGTGTTAACCGTAGACACGTGTTTCGGGCTCTCGGCCCTCATCAGTACGGTGAAGAAGTGCAAGGATGAACAACACTTGGTAGAAAACGGTTAACACTTTTCTCTGAGGGCTATGTCCATTAAAATATATATATATATATATATATATTATGTAATATGTTATGTAATAAGTGTCCGATATTTTACAGGACGATTCCTCAGTTATTTATAAGGTGAAAAGATCATATACGCATGGGTCCGCAAGGCCTTTATTTTTTATATACAGGGTGTTAAAAATTTATTTTTATTTTGGTTTTTCGTAAATAATTTTTAAAATAATGTCGATATTTGGACGCAAATTGGTATTTGAGGATTTTTTAATATGAGAAATTCAAATTTGATCTCAGTTCGGCCCTTATTTGTAGGGGGCGCATATACCTACGAAAATACTTGCTTGTAGAATATAAAAACTCAACTTCATAAATTTCTGGTACAGGTTGACAAAATTTTGTATTTGATGTAAAAAATGGTGGAAAAATAAATGAAATTTATTAAATTCAGTTCAACAGGTACAAATACAATACGAAAAATAGAGTGTCATGAAAATAATTAATAAATCTTACCTTAAGTCAGTTTTACTGTCACTATCGTCATCCGAGTTCACAACAATTTTTTAACTGGCAACTTGATCTATATTTAAATATAATTTTTCTACTTTTTGTACATGCGCTACACATATTTCGAAATCGTTAACAAAACAATGTTTTTCAGTCAAGAGGTGAGTAGCAAAAGTTCAATTTGTTTTTCCATTGATTGTTAATCGTTTTTCAAATGTTCTGTCTGTTTGGCATATGTAAAAACTAGCACAAGAGCCACAAGTTAATCCATATTCTCCAGATTTATCAGATTTTTTTGTTTTATCTTTATTGTTCGTAATAAATTTACTTAAATTATAATCTGTTTTATATGCGATATTGTTGTCATTTTTACGAATAAAGGTAGAAATTTAAGTGTTATATGCGGCTAATTTATGTTGGTATGGATGTACTGTGTATTGTACATCAATGTATCCATACCAACATGAATTAACCGCATATAACAGTATGATACATATATTAATTAATATTTCGCTTTCAGGAGAAAATTTCAATAAAGAATTAAAAATGATTTAACAAATTGCTATTAATAACCGTCAGAGTCCAAACATCATGGATAATATTCTTTCAACAAAATTTTATGAAAAGCTATCATAGTAGTGTTTTTCTACTCAAATCCAAACAAATACGAACTGCTAATTGAATTTTAAAATCACAAATCAGCATGGAAACATGGGCATGTCCTAATTATTTTATGAAAATTAGTGAATAACATAATTTAAACCTAATAAAGACAGGTTAACAATCAATCAGATTAGTTATAATTATCAAATTACGTTGACAAATTTTAATTCGCACATGAAAGTGATACGAGATTATTTATGTGTTTTTAAATTCGTACCCCAATCAAATATCGATGAAATGCTGATTGCGTGTAGTCAAATATTTTTCGTTAATATCCGAAATACAAAGTGTCCCTGGACTTCCTCTTTTCCTTTCTGGAATGTATAGATGGGGTCAAAATATCACCAGTACATCATATAACTTTTGTTCCTAAAAGCCTTCGTTACCAAGTTACGGGCCCTCAAAGTTACAAAATGAAAAATGTTTTTCTTTGGTAACTTTGAAAGTGAATATTCAAAATCATCTAAATTTTGGTGATTGACTAAACAAATGAATTCCTTCGATGGGCTTTCATGCGGGAGTCAGTTGTTTCGCTACAAAGTCAGGAACGGACTACCCCCGATGGTCCACACCCCAAAACTTTGAAATGACTGGGATTTGTCAATATGTTTTAACAAAACAACCTAACCTGGACAATTTCCTGAATAAAAGTACTCCTGTGGAAAATCGAGCGGAGCAACGATTTTTGATAAAAATACATTTTTGTTCGACCACATCCAACCTGAGATGTCTACCATTAGTCGAAAAGATTAATTTGTAATGAAAATAGAAATGATAGGTACAATGTTCATAACGAATTTTTATCATGCAAACACGTTCACCTTACAAAACTCATGGTGTAAATAATCAATCGCAAGCCTCAAGAGCAAACAGAAATGAAAAATCCGCTACACAAACTGCTCGATATAACTGTCTCAATACATTTTCTTAGTCGGCGCAAACACCCTCTCTGCACTTGAAATAGCATGCCAGGGTCGTTTCGTATGGCTTCACAATGTAATGTAATTCTATTCAACAAGGCAGCTCCAATCAACAATTATCAAGTATCAATTAACAATGATCAATTAACAAGTTAAGAAAATGATGGCATTTATGCAAACAGAATCAACAATTAAGGTATAAATATTGAGCAGGAGCACAAGTCAGAGATCCGATCTGATCTTTTTATACAGAATCAAGAAAAATTGTCTATTGAAAACGCATATTTCATTTTATTTTGAATGAATATCATTCACGTAACAGGTAAAACGAATTTTTTGTAAGCCACAATAAAATAATTTGAGAAAAGTTAGGTTAGCTCTCGTCATCGCGCGGAATGGTGAATTTTGAAGGTTATTTGTAATTTATAGTGACTTTTATTAAATGCGTACTTTGGCTATCAATTATGGAGATAGCAAGAACGTGGCAACCATCACCACATATTACATTCAACTGCCTGCCACATTGACGGTTTTATGGAAGTTACCAAAATGTCACCGAATACTCTCTTGAAAGTGACTGTGACTTCTAAGTGGTATAGAATGGTTACCGCAACGGTTATTTTCCACTTTTAAGTTCAAAAACCTTTAAAGTGATTTGCTCAGTGGCCTTAATGTTTCAGACACCTCAAATGACACTAATAAGTTATAGAACTGTGGAGTGGCTGCCATAGATGGGAATTACGTGACTACAACCATACAAATATAAAATTTAAGTTATTCTCACTGTATAGTGGTAGATTCAGTGGTGATTACTTGATAACCACCGAGTCGAAGTTGTAGTATCAGTTTCAGTCACTATAATGCTGCTTGGGCAATATCCCCAAAAAGTAACTGTGTGGACTGGGATTCTAAGGATTACTTTTGTAGGACTATATTTTTGACGATACTGTGACGGGTGGAAATTATTTGGAAATGTTACAAACTTATAGTTCTATATTGAAATGTAACATATTCAGACATTAATCAACCAGGTCGAATAGTTTCTACTATTTGGTTCCATCAGGATGGAGCAGGTCCACATTATGCTCGAGTGGTTAGATATTTTCTCAGTGAAACCTTTCCCAATCGCTGGATTGGACGACGCGGTCAGATTGAATGGCCTGCTGGGTTCCCAGATTCAACTCCCATGGACTTATTTCTCTGGGGTTATTTAAAATGTAAAGTGTACCAATTTGGAAAACCTTTAAGAGATAATTCGAACTGAAACTAAACGAATTACACCACAGATGTTGTCAAACGTAACCCAAGAATTCATCAGATGTCTCGGATATTGTCAACTAACCGAAGGAGCTCAGTTCGCGCATTTGTTGTGAATTTGTTATTTGTTTATTTTTACTACTTACTTATGATATTTTCATTGCAAAATAAATAAATAATATAATATAAAAATACGCATGCAGTCGTGGAATCTCATCACCAGGAGCAGTTCTCATTATATGTCTGGGCAGGAATTATTGGATATTACCTAATCGGACCTTTTTTTTTACCATACATCTTGAAGGTAATTTGCCAATTCTGTCGGAAGATGTTCCTAATTTAATGCGAAATCGCATGTGGCTTATGCACGATGGTGTACCTGCTCATTTTAGTGCTCTGGCATGCGAATATTCAAACCAAAACATTCATAATCGCCGGATGGGTCATGGGGGAACAGAGTCATGGCCAGCTAGATCCCCAGACTCAAACAGTCTTGATTATTTTCTTTGGGATCATTTCGAGACTTTGGTCTACAGTCAACCAATTCTAGCTGAGGAAGAATTGCGAATCCGCGTGATAGTTTCCTGCGAAGCAATAAGAAATACTCCAGGAATTTTCCAAAGAGTATGCGAGTCAATGACAAGGAGGGCTGAAGCGTGCATACTCGCAGGATACTATTTTTATGAGAAAATAGAGAAAAATTACAAAAATAATATTTATTTGAAAAAAAAAACAGTGGCGTATCATTATTTTGATCAAAAATATGATTGGGCATGTTGATAGGGAGACCACCGATGAAAATTAAGAAAATCTTTATCATGGAAAAATGTATTTTTATGCGTACTTTGCATGTACTGAAATTGAAAAAAAAGCTAAAGCGGTTTCAGAGATATTGGGAAAAAACTGATTTTTTTGTTGAATTTCTACATCCTTTATCTCAGAAATAAAGCGGTTGCGGACCTATGTTCATATGAAAAATTTTTCTTAAAATCATCCAAAGATTATCGCCCTTCAGGATGAGCATTCAATTATGAAACACCCTGTGGATTGCTTTGTGGCTCGATTCACGACTGTTACAGTTTCCACACCGCTCGCGCTGTCCCCTTCGTTATATTTATATATTTTAATATAACACTGGTTTCTTTAATCTCAGTTTACTGTAACTTGAAGTGTTACATATTACGTTTGTGGTATGGTTGAACTCAGAAAAATATGAGCTTTAAATTTTTGATATAATAATATACCCCTTCAATAAAAAAAAATTATCGATGATGTCATATCTTGTAAGGTGGTGGGGGAAAAATCTAAAACTAAAATACAAAATCGACCTGTGCGAGCTTCATATCCGAACATGATTAACTCGTGATATAATGGAGCGTTTCCATACTTTATGAACGCACTGTATATAGTAAATTAATGAAATACTAATGTATTATACAGGGCGGGTCAGAAGTACTTTGACAAACTTCAGGAGGTCATTCTTCACAATATTCTAACATGAATTGTCCAAATAAATGTATGTCCGGAAACGCTTCGTTTCCAAGATACAGGGTGTTAGGGTTTTATTTTTTTTTTTTTTTTCAAATAACTTTCGAAATACTGACCTCAATCAAACGAAAATTGGTATCGAGAGGTTTTTTGAGGTGTCGAATTCGAACCCGATGTTATTATGTCTCTTGCTCATAGGAGGCGCCGCCTACACGTCTTTTTCTTTATTGAGGATTTATATCTTTTTTGCGCGTACTTCTAGCACATTTTTCAGTAAAAAAATCAGTTTCTCTATCATATATACGTAAAAAGCTACCCTTATTACAAGTCGCTATAAGCAACCGTATTCATTCCCCTCCCTAAAAAATCAAAAGCCAAGAAATGTGATGAGTTCAGACTGATAAGCTTGATGAGCCAAGTACTTAAGATCCTGCTCAAAATCATACAAGCTAGAATCTACCACAAATGTGATGCCGATCGAAGCGATACCCAATTTGGATTTCGTGAAGGTCTAGGAACAAGGGAAGCACTAGCCAGCTTATTAATACTCTTCCAGAAATGCCGAGACATGAGGAAAGAGGTATATGTCTGTTTCATGGACTACGAGGAAGCCTTCGACCGAGTTAATCACACCGTCCTTCTGACATTACTACAGGAAAAAGGGTTAGACAAACAAGACATCTAGTTTATTAAAAATCTTTATTGGAACCAAGAAGCAACGGTTAGATATGGACAAACGACATCGGAACCGGTGTGTATAGAAAAGGGAGTACGACAAGGTTGTGTTCTGTCACCAATACTGTTTAATATATACAGCACATATTTAACCAAGCAATAGGCGATGACGAGGATGGAATAAAAATTAACGGCAGGACATTGAACAAATACGTTATGCAGACGATACGGTTATCATTGCAGACAATCCAGAAGACCTTCAACGCCTAATCAACAAAGTTGTAGAAGTGGGAGAACAATTAGGCATGAAAATTAATGTAACAAAAACAAAAGTAATGGCCATAACAAGATTCCCAAACCCACAACTGAACATAAACATCTACGACACCGCAATAGAGAAAGTAGAGAAATTTAAATATCTTGGCAGCAACATAACGACAAATGTAGACCCTGACGTCGAAGTAAGATCACGTATAGAACAAGCTAGAGTCATATTCCTAAAGATGAAAAACCTATTATGTAACGCAACCCTGAACTTAAACTCAAGATACCGTTTTGTAAAGGCATACGTGCACTCAGTTCTCTTGTATGGAGCAGAAGCATGGACATTAAAAGTGGACACCATGAACAGAATCGAGGCATTTGAAATGTGGATCTTCCGCAGACTACTAAAAATATCATGGACTCAACATTTATCTAACGATGAAGTGCTTAGACGTATGGGAAGGGAGAGAGAGTTACTTACAACAATAAAGCGAAGAAAGACCGCTTATCTGGGCCACATATACCGTAATAACAAGTATTATATACTGAAATTAATAATAGAAGGAAAAATCGAAGGAAAACGTGGTCCTGGACGCAGACAACATTCATGGTTAAGAAACATACGCGACTGGACCGGTATGAACACATCATCTTCAATTCGTATGCCGAAATTGTCGCCAACCTTCATTAAATGGAGATGGCACCTGCAGAAGAAGATAAGCAACCGTTTCCTAGATATTTGGACTTGAACATTTCGAGTCGATTATTTGATAATCGATGCGTGTTGAAGTTATTAGCATTATTTTGCATTTTTCACAAGAATGCTTAGGAAATGAATTTGACGTTTAAGTAAGTAATTTTGTTTTTTTATAGGGGGCGTCACCTATTCTGATTAATTAAGGTCAGTATTTCGGAAGTTATTGAAAAAAACTATAATAAAAATAAAACTTTGAAACGAAGCGTTTCCGGACATATATTTGGACAATTCATATTATAATATTGTGAGGAATCACCTTCTGAAGTTTGTCAAAGTACTTCTGACTCACCCTGTATATCCACATAAAATATCAAATCCGTAGATAATCTCGCCAGTAGTTTATAATACCTGATCGACCGAATTTACGAGTTTACGAAGCAAATGCCGATCGAAAAAAAACGCTTCTTCGTGTGCGGCTCCGTCGGAGACAATACAAGACAGGAACGTGTTTATCAAAGCGTTTCCCATTGAGCTCCTTACGTCGAAAAAACCGACCGCTTTACCAGACTCCGTCGCAAGAATAACACATTCTTCTCGAGCTGTATCTGATAAGGGCTCGGTAAGTCTTTAATTAAGGTCACAATTAGCGTGCGACGTGCACCCACTAATTAATACGGCAACCTCTTGGTGGAGACGGGACGGCGCACCGCCACCGCCCGGCTCCCCAGGGAGTCGGGGATGTGTCGCAAGAAAGGAGGATGCTGCCAACGACAGTTGCATGCCGCCTTCAGCGGCCCGGTCGCGATCCGAAGGATATGTTAATACTGGGGGACCGCTTTAAATCTCTTTGATCGCTGGCTTAGTCAGGAGGTTGTCTTGTTATCACATTTAACCGTGAACCTTATGATAACGGAGAAGTCATCCCCAATATGCAACATTGCTCTTCATAAAATATTCTCAAACTAATCAGCTTCCGAAAAAACCTCGAAATCTTTCGAAAAATAACAGAAAATAACGTTAAACTCTTATGTCATCAGTCTATTGTCTAAAGGGCTTTAAAGGGGGTTGGTAGCTCAGAGGGATTTTGTGATAACCCGATTATGAAATCAGAATCCAAAAACAAACATATAATATTTATTACCATCAGAAATATATACAAAAATATACTTACACCTAAGGACTATATATACAACGCTGCCAGAACGGCAGCTCAGAAATAGAAACTACATTTCTACACTTCGTTGGCTTCCAGCTCTTTCTCTCAGGGGAGGGCACTTCCCGACTCTAGACTTTTAACTCACACCCAGGCCTGACAACTACTCTACGGGCACACACCCTGACGAAGATTGAATTACAATCAGCAAATATTCATTTTTTTTCACTAGTTTTCTGTATACAATCGCATTTTTTATTTTTCGAAGCCCTTTGCTCTCAATTACTCAAAAATCATCTGACTCACAAGCAGACAACCACTTTCATCGACTGCTTACATCCAGCAGCCCTAAAATAATACATCGCTTTCACCATCAGTAAGGGCCTGAAATCAATAGCTGGTTCTACCAGCAGCAAAAATTCTTCATCGAAAGCTCCCAATTTCATCCAAACGGCCCCTACTACTTTTTTCTGCTTTTCTTGGCAGCTCACAAAATCACCCTCAATCAGGAGAAAAACAAAACGCAAAATCCACAACAGCTTCTTCCAACCGCCAAAATTTTCAACACGGGCTAATTGGGGCCCACTTTTCACTCAATACGGTCCCTATTCCTCACAACTGCCCTTCCTAACCACTCATAAAAATATTTTAGATTTGGGCCTAGAATTTCTCCAATATCTGAATTTTTCATCGACAAAAATTTCCAAAAACAACCGCTTTCTCTTGTCTAACAAGTGTTTTCCCCAAAATAAATCCTTGTGTCAATCCTAAAATAAAAGAATCAACCATTTATCTCCAAAACCTCCAAGTGTTAATCACCCAAATCTCCTGTAAACATCAAAGTCCTGTAACAAAATAATTCCCCAAGACCTGCAAAATAATTTCGAAATTAGCTCCATCAAAAATCATATTCCCAATCAAAATACAACTTATCCAAATTTTATTAAAAAAATCACTACGAAAAACACATACACAAAATATTATTTTCCTGAAATTAAATCGTTAGAATAACTTTTGCATCAATAGCGTTTACTTTATTCCCATTAAAAAAATCGTGTTCATTTTACCTATAGCGTACCTTCGTCAAAGTTATTGTTCAAAATGCTATTGTTGCACTTACGTACAAGAGATTCATTAACAACAAAACATATGGATCAGCAAATTCTACTTAGCTGTACTGGAATCTAGTCAAGTTCGAGTCTCATTTTGAAGCGAAATTATTATCGATTGAATATGTTTATTCTCTGAATATACTTTTAGATATATACTATAGTTAAAATTGACCCATTTTGAAGAATGGATCCTCACAAAAAAAAACACGGTCGTGAATTGGGGTTTGTTCACGACTAACTAGGTAGATTCTAACACTTTAATGATTGAAAACACTTTGTAAAAAAGCATAGAAAAATATTTACAAGAATTAAATGAATTATGAATGAAACAATGAAACAATGATTCCCTTCTAGTACCTAGTTATGAATTTCAAATGTATAGAGCAGATATTTTTTACTTACAGAAATAAATGTGGACTAATTCCAAAAACCATAATCCTCAAATTGATAATAGGGCTTCTTAAACTTTCAACACTCTAACTGCCCCCATTGCCCTTTTCGGCACGGCAAAAGCCCAACGTCGACTCTCTATGAGGGCAGCTACAAAACAGTACTCATTCTTTTGATGGTGCGTAATAGGTTGCCTAAAATTGATGATGTATACATTATATTTCATTGCTCTAAAAGAAGTATCCATCGTGTTTCACTTTCTGGTGTTATATCAGGAGGGGAATGAAGAATACTAGTGAATTAAGTCAACACACTTTGACGCACTTAACAAATCACAATTATCACAAAAACAGTTGTAAGAACACAAAGACACAACGGGTATTTTTTTCAAATAATATCGATGGCAATTGTGACCTAGTGATCCAGAATGACACGGGAACGATGTTGCCAGGTGGTGTTTTCAAGATTCTCGCACGCGTCTCTCGTTGGGAATTAGAATGCTTTCAGCTAACGAACGTTTGTCATATCCGACTACTGTTTTTTGATTGGCTGGTGAATGTAAGATCCTACTAAACAACCAATCAGAAAACAGCACGCGTCTTCACGAGAATTCATATTTACCCGACTGCGCGACGCAAATGAGAGTAATGTGTTCATCATTTTGTATGTTTGTTCCTTTATAGTGGCGCTCTAGAGACCAACCGCGTGGGCCGATTTTGATTATGCTTACGTCAATCGAATGGTATTAATCTTGCGAGTGTCACTAAAGTATGACATTAATCAAAATTCAATATGGCGACAACCAGACGCCATATTGTGAATAAATACATGACAGTTATAATCAAAATTAAATATGGCGACAACCAGACGCCATATTATGACAAAATTCAATATGGCGACAACCAGACGTGAAAAACTCATAACAGCGTAAAGCTTGGTACATCAGTAATTGGTTAATTTGCTCGTTAGTTGGTTTATGTCGGTTTCAGTTACTATTTCGTTTTCGTTGCATTTTTAATACAGTGTCACTTAAAAATTTCAATAGAAACTTAGTTAGGTACCCACTGTAAAATTTTCTAATTATTTCCAGCTTAACGGACAATGTAATAGCCTTCCTGCATGCCGTCCACTTCATTCACGAATTCGTACAATTTCTATATGAACTGAGTTCACAGTCGGTGATACTGGTAGATACTGTATGCTATTATGATAATGGATTTGGAATACTCGGACCTTCTTATAGTCCATTAGAAAATATATCCCGACAATAAGCCAATTCACTGAAAGAAGCGCAAAGTAAAAAAATATGTCGCTGATAGATTACCGAAGGACATAAATTGAATCAATTGGCATTTCTTGTGGCGATATTGGTAGCATGCAGTTGAACACGTACTAACACAACGCCATGTATCTAACAAATTCCTAATAGAGAAATAGGGGAATCCCACCGGTCGACTGCGGTCGTAAAATTTCGCAAATTATCGACACTTGATTAATCTTCCCTCGGTAGTTCGTCATAACCAAGTTTGCCACTGTTTCTTGTTAGTGACTGAAATCATCCATCTACTTTGTTGTTGTAGTATATTAATTTGTTATTAGTGAAATCGTTCATGTACTTTGCTAGTGTATACACATGGTGAGAGTTTGTATCTATTTGTTGTATACCTAAGTATTATATAGCTCACAATGTTACGAGCTCGAAAACGTCGTCGGTCGTGTGCAAATCTTTTTCGTAAAACCAAAAAAGCCCGACAAGAATATGCACGTAGCGAAACTCAGTCTCCGGCATCGCGACAGAAACGATTGCAACACGTTTGAGATCAAATTGGTATTAGTTATAATAGCCAATCACCCACAAAAACTGTACCGTCTTATAATCATAACTAAAAACAGTAAAATTCAAAAAGTTAATTCACATAATGATTCTAACCGTCTCGTAATCCCAACTAAAAAGTGTAAAATAAAAAAAGTTAATTTAAAAAATAAAAAAACCCGACTTCGTAAAAAGTGTAGGGGAACTCGGGGTGGAACGGGTTACCGGGGCAAAACGGGGTACCCCACCAAATATGACTATCTCGTGCTGAAACCTGGCGGAAACTAATTGAACTAGTATTATTCGACAACCTTCAACTGGCGGCAGCCGGTCAGTTCGCTGTTGGACACTGTTCCTAGTTGAAGTGGAAGCTTTTTTTAGTTTAAACGTTTTTGCAACTGATGTAAAAAACACTTATGAAGTTCCTGTGGTTGAACAGAAAAAAAAAAAGCAACAGACATCTGGACCTACAGGATTGTGTTTTCAGTGAGAACAGTGAGGACGAAGTCACTGAATGCCTTTATTGGGAGATTTTTACTCATCTTCAAACGAAGGCTGGGTATCCTGTCAGCAATGCCTCAAATGGGCTCATAACTCTTGCGCAGGCATAGACCATGAAGATGATGAAACTGTTCTTAATTGTGAATTATGTGCCTAATTCCCACTTTTCTCTCAATGAATGCATCATGATTAAAATGAATATGGCTAGTACCCCATTCTACCCCATGCATGGGACATAATGTGGTATTTTGTATTATTATGTATGAATACAAACAAAAAATACTTTCTATACATTTTGTAACTTTTAGCCACTAACATGTGTTTAATAAAGAACAGTTTTTATCGTGGTGTAATTTAGCCGGTTTATTTTCTAAAATAGACTCTAAAAATAGTTGCTCACAAAGAAACCCGTTCTACCCCGGATTCCCCTGCTTTTGAAAAGATGGAAACAAGATGGCCATACAATATTGTCCGAATATTATGTTTCATTAGGTTAACTATTAAACTTTATACTCACGTAGTCGGAGGCAATAATATATCTTCATTGTTGAATTAAAGAAGATGTAAGAGGTTAGATTATACCCTATATAAAAACGCAATAAAGGTTAGCAGAAACTTCCTCTCTTAGTGCGAAAGCTCAAGACAGGACTATGGTTTCTGGAATTCCAATTCCAATGGGAAGGAAATAATTATATATCATGTACTCAATAAATCAGAAATGTGTTATATCCTACGCAATATATAAATATATACAGTTTGTCTTATTTAAAAAAAATATACTCGGATATCATCATAATTTTTTGCCAAACCAACTTAAATTTAATGAACATACTGAGACAATACCAAATTTGATTACAAAATTTGCATTTATCATTTGTCCTATATTTTTCCGCACATAGTTACGATTTTGGTTTTTAATGGATGCCAAACAATAATTATGAATAAATGGAATGTCAGTCTGACAAAACTTATATACTGTAAGGTTCTGCAATCGAAAAATGCGACTGCATTCAAAGGATAAAATCGAAATAGGCAGGTTATTTGGTGATCGGGCTCGTAGTAGCAGAGAAGTAGCCTCAAAATTAAACCGAAAACATCCATTATGAGTCGCTATCAGTCATGGAACTGCAGCCGCCTTGAATGCTCTTTTCAAGGAACATGGCATTTTTATTAAAATATCTCAGAATGATCAATCTCATCGATTAAACATCCCCATCCAGAAGATAACGTAATGTAGTCTATGAGATTTAGCGTCTCAACTGAATATCGCAAAAGAGAAAATTAGAAGGTGTTTCGGTCGTCGTTATAACCAAAATTTCTACATATTTGAAAGATAATATAATTCACGTGTGATTGGCTGAGATAATAAAACAACAGAGTAGAAGATGATATTTCCACTATAACGTTATAAGAAGTTTATTTTATCTGATAATTTTCATTATATTCCCTCAAAAAATATAACTCGTACAATGATTATTCATCGGTGATAGCACTCTTTGAAACCGATGATAATCACTGCACTTGTTATATTACACCCGTTAGTGTAGAAATAAAAGGCTGTCGGGTCCATTGACATTTTTTAGACGACCGGATTTTTCTAAATCTAAATCCTAAGTCCCTCGATATTACACTATTTGATTTTCATTTCAGGAACGAGTAAAGACTTAAGTTTATAAAATAAGGCTCAGAAATCGAGAAGAACTTTTTGCTGAAATAAGACGTTTCTATCGCGAAATCACCATACCAGAGTAGCCAATCAAAATTGTAAAAGAATTGAGGAATGTATTCAAATCAAACGAAAATATATAAAATTGTCAAGTTATAAAATGAAATTGTTTAAACAAAGTAAACCATTCATATTTGCAAGTATCAAATGTTGTTTGTTTTCTTGCAAAGTTTCAAACAAAAATGTATAGGTATAACTGTATGATTAAATCAATATTTTCAAGGATATACATTTTTCAATATTTAGAAAATTACGATTTCAAGTGATTTCAGTTCAAATGTATTGAAAAATATCCAGGATGATGAAAAAAAAATGTTACTTAAACAATAAACATTTAATAATCAAATCCATGCCTATCATTTTACCGTTTATAAATTTTTAATACCTTTTCAAATTTTTTATTGCATTGCTTGTCGGTATCCTCTGCTTTAATGGTTTCAGGAATTTCATGAGATAAAGACCATATCTTTATTTACTGATTATTTAGAAATGTATATATGTATTCCTTCAGGCAGATTCTATGATATTCAATTCATTGGGCGATAATTTCATAAACGTGAGAACGTCATCTTTTTTCAATTGCGCAACTCACATATTACTTGTACATTTCTAAAGAATCATTAAACGAAGATAGGGAACCATCTGATGAAATTCATGATGAAATTATTGTAGTATAGAACACCGATGAGGGCGCGTAATAAAACAGAGTTGATAGTAGTACTAAACATTAACAAACGGTAAATTTGTACACATGAATTTGATTAATAATTTTTTAAAGTATAAAGAAATCATCATTAGTGATATTAACATGAAATCAATGAAAATCAAATATTGATTTTATCATAAAAGTTCAAATACATTTTTTTATTGTAGTTCTAAAAAATACGAAAAAAAAAATATACCAGAAATGAACGAGGAAGAAATTAATAAATACATACACAATT